>KN488942.1:2129-30788 GCA_000787155.1 Scartelaos histophorus | reverse complement strand
GTACACCATTTGATCTCTCAGGTGACTGAGACTGTTTTCCAGAATTTCCATATTGTCTTTTGTTTTGTCTGTGTTTCTCTCAATTGAGTGTTCACCCATCTGAATATCCAAGTGTAGCTTCTGCACATTAAGTAAAACGTTACACATTTGACATGTACACTTGTGTTTACCATCTTTTCATGGAAATGCAAAGCTCACCAGCCGCTCTCCAGCAAATACAGAAAACCTGGTTGAGTTGGTTTGAAAGCACAGGTAATGCGGGCCAGAGGCATGCGAAGTGAATGTGAATTTCCCAAATTTACTGTATCGTTTGGACATCACAACCTAAAAAAGAAAGTAAACTTGATATTATTATTATTATTATTTTTTTTAGTAATTAATTTACTTTTTGTCAAGTACATTAATGCAAAACAGTCAGATCGAGATTCCTTTCCTGTCACACGTGAAATTAGGGTACAGTGTCAGTATTACACTGACGTGTACATTTGATGTGACCCTGCCTCTGATTAGAAGTCTTAGCTTAAAGGTGCATTATGTAACTCTCCGGGTGGAGAGTATAATTAACAGTATAATATGAAACGTATCTATTTTTATGGAGACACGCGCCATGCTAATTTACAGGTCTGATCTGTGGAGAAGTGACCCCGCCCTTACAGTAGAATGCATATTTTTCAAGGTATTGTTTTATTTAAAAACAACAACAACAACACCTAAATTACATAATAGGCAGGTTTTATGCTATACTGACTACATTCCAGGCAAAGCAATCTCCCTAGCATATCTTCATGGACACAACCAGGTGCTGCACTTGTACCAGAAAAGTTACATAGTGCACCTTTAAAAGTACCATTGTTATTGCACAAAACACCAAAAGTGTAAAAAGAAAGAACTGGTGAGAGAAAAGCATGTTTGGTACCTCAAAGTTTGGATCTTTGACTGTCACAGTTACACCAAGGTGTGGAGAATGGCTCAACGCCTTCACATCCCAAGGCTCCAACAAGAAATAACCTTAACATAGAATTGACAAAAACATTATTTTGTCCCCATTATTTCATTATTTAGTGTCAGCCAGTTTGTGACCGACAAGTTTCTTTTAACAGGTTCACACGATCTCAACTGGACCTACCGGTCACAAGCATGTCTTCAGGAACCTCGTCGATGATACATTTTTCCTCCTGCTCTCCGAGGTCAAAATACATGGATGCTGCAAGCATCAGGTAACACAGAACAAGAAAGGTAGAGCGCTGAAAATCCATATTCTTTGTTCACACAAAGCTATGAAGCAATATATCAAAAATATTTCAGGAGGTATGCAGTAGTACTTCAGAGTGTTGTGGGAATGTATGAGAAGTAAGCAGGTGTTGCAAAGTGTGACGAGTCACTGAGCGAGTGTGCTGATTGGTTTATCTAAAGACTGGCATAAAACTGCAGCAAGTGGATTTCATGTGATGACAGAAGATTCAATTCATAAAACTGAGATGGTGGCCAACATGAAAGATGCTGTTGTGTTATCAACAGCAGTGTATTACTGATAGCTTTTTTGATTCAGTGATTAATTCAATGATGTAGAATGACCAAAATATTAGAATTTTGTCATTATCTTGCAGTAACCACCTAGTATGAAATCTGCCCATGTTTCACTTCTTAGATTATGACTTATTTTAGAATGTGAACAAAATATTATTATGTATATAGAACACCCTGGTAGCATTTCAGTAATACTGTGTGACACACTGATTTTAGGTTAAAAATTCTTTTTCGGGGACATATCCACATGTTTAGACATTTATGTGGTTTTCTTTAGGGCTAGCAGTGGTTATTGTGTAATATAAGTCAGTGAGCATAATTGCCTTGTAAAGCTGTTGTACTATGTAGATGTTTTTATAACTGCATAATTCATTCACTGTTCTCTTAACTCTGACGTTATGAGTGCGTACTTTGGTTTTGACACATCCACTTATAAGTAAGAACTACTTTAGGCTCCCCCTTATAACGCCATCTCTTAGCTCATGTGGACATATTGGAGTTTTGTCAAAATAAGTTTGATGGGATGAGATCATTTCATAAAGTGAACTCTGAAGTGAAGTCACATTTCGCATCTGCAATAGTTGTCACTCCTTAATGTGAATATCAGGAATATTAAATGTCTCTTTGGTTCCATATGGTTTAAATGGACTTTCAATATGTCTTGCACTTGTAGCTAAATTAACTGTAGCTGTGCAATAGTTGTCATTTGCATTCACTTTACAATACAGTAGTCATCTCAAATTGAAAAAGATAAGTTGTACGTGATGCTCACATATTTGTATTTTCCATGATCATATTTGAAAAACCTAAACAACAAAAACAGTATTTCAGAAAAGCCAATACCCAAGACACAGCCTGACTCCACTGAGTAAACATGCTTTAAACGTTAGTTACTTACTTGCTGGTCATGATGTAAATCAAAAGCTGTGGGATATTTTTAAGTAGTTGGTGATCAACTTTATCCATTTTATGGCCCACACCTCATCAGAGCAAATCCTACCCAACATGGGGACTCCAGAAAGGGTCAGGAAGTTGACTGTGGTTTCTTTGCACTCCGTAAATCATTTAGTTTCAACGTCAGAAGAACTTCAGAGCTAATGTCTAATGCATTCTCTTCCATCTACAAGAGTGTAGGTGCAGGTGTCATTTCAGTTCTATTGGGAACTTTATTAACATTAACAGAGACCTAGTCACAGCATTTCAGTTTTATTTATTTTTTATTATTTACAAACATGTTAACTTCATTTGAATTTTAATGTATTTGAAATAAGACTGTACACAACAGGTAAAATCCTGTCATTAATATATATTTTGGCATTTTGCCTTTTGGTGAAGAAAGACAAAAAAGTAGAACAGCTTGCTTACATTAACTTTTAACAAATAATTAAAATGTGTATTAGAAGTTAAACAGGGTTGAAGAAACCTTTAGCTTCCTTTAGCTTCTTGGCGGTGTGTTCTGTACCACTCTCCTATTTCCAATCATATATAATTTAAAAATCTGAAGAGATGTCTAATAGCAATTTTGCGAAACTTTGCTAAACTAAATCTTTCAGAATTTAGCATCACATCTCCATTAGTCAGTGTATCTCTCTGTGAGGCATGACTTGTGACCCTGGATCAGTAGTCACTATTTGAAATTTATTCTACATTCACATAACTAACAGACCTTTTACTGTTGCCTTGTCTTTGTCTTTTTCGCCCTCTCCTGGACTTTCGGTCCTTCTTTTTTCTCCTGACTTTCCTCTCCTTACTCTCCCCCTTTTCCTGGCTTAGTCATAAGCAATTGTCTGGGGAACACTTTCTCTCCTCCTCCAGTAGAGGGCAGGCTGCTCCATTGTTGGCTGGGTGCATAAGGACGTAGCGAGTGCGGTGCCTCACACCAGATTCTCCACACTTGCCTTTACACAAGCCCCAGGGAGACCACACTGACACCTCGCAGTCCAGTGGAGTATCTGTAAACAAAGAGATGATCAGGCATTTGGCCCCATGTCTGTATTTAATTTGTATTGACCTATATATAAGCCACAACAAGGCCATAACCCCTGAACTTGTTTAACAGTCTGCTTTTATTTCTTTGGCCAAGCTGGGCCAGCTTTACAAACAGCTGATTGGTTTTGCAGGCTGAGTTGAATAACAGAGGATCGAAGGTGGAGGCTCAGTGGATTGCCAACTGGAATAAGCAAGTCAAGTCTATGCAAATTCTGAATTTCAGAGCAATTTTATTAAAGTTCTCTATAATAATTCAAGACAATATACTGACATTCTGTTTTGTGGTATGGTATGACATTAGAAGAGGATAAGTCTGAGCAGAGAGGAGCTAGGAACTGCTCAAGGACTGAAGCAGGAAACCTCATCTGATTTTGGTCCATTCATCTGTTTGTTGATGCATGTTGTCTAAGAGACAGATTTATACTCTTATCAAATGAGAAAACTTTACTACTTTGGTCAAAGATGCAATGTTTACGTCTTGTTGTATTGCCCTTTATGCAAGCACTGGTGTTTTGTTTTGTTAGCACAGTGTGTTTTTTCATAGTTTATGTCAAATCATGTGGAAAATTCAACATCATAATTTTTAACAGTTTAAAACATTATTATTATTAACAACATTATTCTTGACAGATTCCCCTTATTTTTTTTATTTCACCAGATGTTCCACTAGTATTTTCTGATGCTAACTGCTAATCTAAGTCTAATTGCAGCTGTAGGTAGTTTCTTTCTTAAAGGATTACCAAATACTTTCATTTGAGTTATCAAAGCATATACAAAATACTCTTTAGGGTTGAGATACTTTTTCTTCTGACTTACTTATAAGTTTCTCTTCAATCTCATTTCCAGTTGGAAGTAGGTTGGACTGGGTCGGCTCCATTGGCAGATTGATGATCTGATTGCTTTTCTTTATTTTAGTTAATGTGATTTTGGCAATAGGTGGCAGGTGCCGTAGTCGGGGGTAGAAAAATGAGTTGGCGGGGTGGCTTGGAAAAGAAGATGTAATCTATTCAACAGGCAAAAAGACAGGAAGATTAATTTATGGTTCAGGAAGCAACGTCAGCTAGATTTGAATATGAAAGTCTAACCTCTGTGATTTTATCCTGTGGAATGGTTTCAAAATTGGGGGAAGAGAAGGTAAAGCCACTGTCAGTTCCAGCATCATAGGGGTACAGCTCCAGAGACACATTGTCCTTCCACTGGTCACCATCACACAGGCTTACGCTATCTGCACCCACAAACCAATCTGGACTTGGAACTATGCGCACAATAAAGGACAGCTGCAAAAAAGATGGCAACAACTTGTAAATATGGCAGATTACTTACTCCTCTATCTAAAATACAGCAAAGATGTAGAAAGACTTACATAGGAGTGCCTGGCAACTACCTCGAACTCAGTGCTCATGTGGCCGGTTCCTCCCACAACAGCCGGTGCAGAGAGGATGCCGTAAACACTTTGGATGCGTTCTCCCGCCTCTTCCACTTCCTTCATGAGGGTCCAGGCCTCTCCCTTCTCACTGAACTCCCTCACTCCGGTGCTGGCAAAGTCATTACGCTGCCACATGTGGAAGTCAGAGCTGTGGGTTACTCCTAAAAGCAGATAAACAAAGATAGGAACCAGTTGAAGCAGGCAAAGGATTATAATGATCATAATAGTTTGATTAAATGCTTTTTTTCTTGACTTACCAACTAGGTTAGACCACTGTGCAGGGGGGCGGTACACAGGATATTGCTTGGGGAAAGCTGATTGGCTCCACTTCCCAGTAAAGGTGAGATTGTACTGGGCTGGCTCGGAAGCTGTGCACATGGGAATGTCAGTGGGAACAGGCATGGACAGAATTCCATGGCCCAGTGTTGCCACCGTCAGGATGAGGCGGTACACTGCCTTGGAGTAAATGATAGGATCCATAATAGAGACAGATGCAAAGTGATGAAGAGGAAGAAGACCTGCGAGAGGGAACACATAGAAACAACAAACAAAACATGTTTTAACAATCTTGAGTGAGTTTAATCATAATGGGATTGTAGATTAAAACAGACAGACTTTGACTTATTTTTATTTTTAAACATACAGTAATAGCAGTTCATATATTACTCACTTGTTTGAAGCTTGATAATGAAAAGTAGCAGCAGAAGAAGCAGAGTGCAGCAGGTGAGGAGGGGGGAGGGCAGTGCTCCGTGAAGCTGTGTGCAACAGTGACTGCGATGTTCCAAAAGTGCTTCAGCCTATTTATGCGCTCCAGGACGTGCACCTCACTCCCTCCCTCCACCCTCAATACTCCTCCCTCTCATTTCTTCAGCTTGGCCTCCTTGATATCTGTTCATTAGTGGTTACGCCCCACCTGTCTGACCTTTGGAAACAGATCTCCCTGTCAGCCCTGTTGCTTCTAAGTGGCCTGTTAACTTCTTAATGTATTTTGCAGTCTCATGTGCACAGCCAAGTGTTGGGCGCACATCAGAGTCCTGCTCTTCATCTGACATCTCAACACAGTAGCCAAATATCTCTCAGTAGCCCAATAAAGCATGTTTGCATTACATAAACATCAGTCATTCATTTAGACACAGGACTTTTGGTCCATAGTATGACATAATAATAAAATACAGTGTACATAAATTATACATACATGCAGATGGGTTTTAACATTTTAGATGTGAACCTGACAGAGGTTATCTGGGTTTTCTGATTAGACAAATTCCTATGTTGTTTGCATTACTGTCAATCTACTTTATTTTTTGAACATCACTGTGTCAGACCATCCCATGTATGCATAAAATTGACATAATAATACAGATACAGGCAAAATAACATACATTTCATTAAAGTTACTTTCTGGAGGATGACATGCCACCTGCACATATCCATGGAAATGGAAATTAAAACCAGCCATCGCAGGTAATACAGAGGCAGTATGTGTTGAGGCTGGAGGTGTGGCGCTTTGCAGTCAACACTCCACACTCTCACGTGTAAACACATAAATATGGCTCAGCTCAATCAGCCCACATCTAATGATTTCCACATGCTGATGTTTCTTACAAACAAATGAGCACGCTTTTCCACACACAGCCTATTTACCCACACATTATGGTTTGCATGACAGTTATAGACATTTGAAATAGAGAAAGCCATTTAAGATTTTTTTCTTTTAGTACAAATATTAAAACATGAATACATTGTATGGTTTATTATCAACCTTCTAGGATTTTCAATTACTAGAAAATAACCAACTTCCTACACAGAGAATTTCTGCAACTATAAAAATGTTCCACTTATTTCTTGACTTCAGTGGATTGCCTAAATTTCATAAACGCTCCATCTTTCTTAAGTATCTCAATTTAGCACTGGTCCGTTTTGTGTTATATTTACACAGTAAAATGTGAAACCCACTCACATGTTTTTGTAGGCAGTGATCCAAATTGCATGTTGGGAAGGAAAGCAATAAATACTTAAATGTGGAAAGGAAAGTTTTGAATATAGGTCAGTGAACACAGTCTGAGCAGAGAAGGTTAGACTGGCACGTGTCAGCTATGGAAGAAGCTGGCAATGGGGATGTAAGAGAGCTACTCAGTGCATTTTACTGTTTAAATCATTAATAAATGCACTTCTAGCTATTGTCTATAATGAACTCGGAAAAATCAGTTAAACTACACCACAACAACTTTCTTGTCTGGTTTTAAAGAAATTACTTTTTCTATGCACATACAACTTTCAACAATGTTGCAAAACATTTGAACAAAACATCAGTGCAGTGAAAGGAGACTGAAGACAATTCCAGTGATGGGGTTGTCTGTGAGTTAATGTCCGGAAAGTGAGGGCCACTGAGCGGCCAACACATGTCAACCTAATTGCAGTCAGTCAGTAAACAAAATATCTTGGTTTGTTGATGTTAGGTGAAAGGGCAGAGTTGCCATAGTGACTGTTTGGAGTCAACTGCCTCGTGGCGTTGTTCACCTCAGCTTGCCCTTTGTTTGTTTGGTGTCTTGACTTGCTGAAGTTTGGTTTAGTACACGGGGGTCTCATATGTCTTCTGAAGATTTTGTGTGGGAAGCTAATACTACTACTATCTACTACTTTTCCTTTCTTTCTACACAAGCGCACACGTTTTTAAAGATTGGTTAACTTGTTTAATACTCTATATTGAGTCAAATTTGAATACAGTATTACGTTCTAGTTCACACAGCTGGTCTTCTTGCTTTGAGTGACCTGACTCCACAGTGTGTCCCCTGGGTGCTGCAATCACCCTGATTTTCAGTAATAATTTCCTTGTGTGTGGGAGCAATCTGCGAGTGCACTCATTTGCTCTTTTTGTGACACTCTGAGAGCTGCAGGTCAAACTACTACTTTGCATGTGTGAATTTCTAGTAACCCTTACAGAAAGTATGACTATTGTAAATGACTACACTCAGTGCATGTCCCATCAATCATCATAGCCCACCACATCTAGACAAGGCAATATTAGATGTCGAGACAAAAGCAGTTTATATTGGTGAATTATGGATGAACAGTTCTGTTCCAGACTATTAGGTGACCACAGAGTATTAAAACACAACATGTATAAAGTCACTGTTAGGAAATCAAAGCTGCTGAGTTGGCTGTTTTTGAGCGTCTTGCTGTTCATCACAGCTGGCACCTGGACTGTTCCTTCACAGTTGTGTTAAGACAGAGTAAAAGGCTACTCAATATATGGCAATGAGGGTTATCATCATAATCTGCAGTAATATGTAGACAATGACAGATCCAGGGAAGTCATAAAATAGAGTAATTATCTACATAAAAGCATGGTTAACTACGATGTTCATCTGTAAGAAAATGCAAATAGTAAGTTCTTTTATTCTCTCAAATCTTACTAAATGATCTAAGCAATGGTATATCATTATAGTTTGTACAAAGGTCAGTGTTTTGCTCCCAGACTTTTAATCTTTTACAATAGTAAAGAATCCGTTTTGAAGTAATGCTTTGTTATTTTTGTATTTCTGAAAAGAAAAGAAATCCCATAGAATTTGTTTTATCCAGTTTAATTTATGTCAACTACCGGAATAGGTTTCTGATTAATTTGGTTACGATTTGGCTATACTCTTGCTTGTGGCTGCAAAATATTAGAGTGAGACATTGTATTTTGGTGTGGTTTTCTGTGGTTTTATGTCTTTGTGGTCATTTTTAATCGACTTTCTCCTGTGTCTGTATTTCAATATTTTACCCCCTACTGTCTGTCTTGCTTCTTCATCGACAGCAGACGGCTCTCCTTGCTTCTGTGAAATCATCTCATTGTCTTTGCCATTTTATTCCATTTTCTTTCTCACTTTCTGACCCACTAAAGTGAAATCCACCAATGTTTTTCCCATCATGCTGTCCTCCCACCAAGTGTTGAGGTGGTGAACCCCCGGCCGGAGGTATAAAGCGCATGATTTACAGGGACCATATGTAGCAAAAAGGCAAAACCAATGAAATCCAATTTCCAGAACAGAGCTCTTGGCTCTATTGTACCTTTCACTAAAACAGTAGTAGTTAGCTTTGGGATCAAACTATCTAATGATAAAACGTTGGACTACAAAACTTGTATGTTCTGTTGATTGGAGTTAGCTACCGGAGCTCAGAAGTAAGACCTGAGGCTGAGCTGCTAACACAGAACAACAATCAGCAATTTATAATATTTATATTATTTATAATATTTATAATGTATTTTTCATACATTGCAAGACAAGTTTATATTATTAAATAAATTATAACCTTCTAGTGTGTCAAGTCAGGTGGATAGCCTTAACTAGCTACACTGTACCAGTGTGTGATATTGTATATGACTGTGTGACACACCTCTTGCAGAAACACCTGGCTTTGTGCTCCCATGTGTGGGCTGGAATGTGTCCACTGTAAACACATACTTACGCCTCGACCATATTCTGCAGTAGAGAGGCTTGCAACTTGAGTGAAAACTTTTCATAACAAGTTATGGATTTTGGTTGATTTTTTTTGTTTTTAGTAACCTTGCCAACAAGATGTATTCTCATGATCTTTATGAGCTCATATAATGACAAGCATCTATCTGGCCCAGCTCCCACTGTTGCAATTGCCTGGTTAACCAGTGGTTTAGACCAATCACAGGATACCCTTGTGGTGTGGGTGGAAGCCAAAAGTGAAGCACCCAAACCAAACCAAAGCCAACATGCGACACAGATGAACATACTTCAGCCTATTTTACTGGCAATACAGACTTTTTTTAAACAAGGTAAAAGCTGTGGTGTTTCAACTGGATCAAACAAAAGATTGGTTTCTCGGCTTGTGACACTTTAAATATTGGTCTGGACATTCTGGCTTTTCTTGATCGCTTTCAGCGAAAACCTTTCCGGATTGATATGTAGAATTCACTTCAGTGCTACACATAGGCCTATTAATCTGGTGTTTTTAGCCTGACGTGTTCTAAAAGTGCTTCCACTGCCTAAAGTGAATGACTCCAGGCCTTTTTACATGTCCAACACATAGACCGTATATATGAATGGACATAGCTAACGTGCTAGCCACCGCGTGCCAAATGGGAAGTGCGACAGGAGGCTCTTCTGGCTCCTTCTGACTCTGGCTCCCATTGACTTACATTAGGATCTTGTCAGTCGTATCTCTGTACCTGTACCTCTGGCTCCAGATTCGCTCCATTTGAGTGGCGCTGAACACTGTGGGTGACATCACACTCCCTTAGACCACTTTTTTATACAGTCTATGGTCCAAAGCAGTCTAGGCAAGTTACTACATTACAAATGTGCATATAATAGCCTCAGAACCGCACCTGACCACTGTGGATTCTAGCCACAGACCTCCACCTTACCTAAACCCACCCCGCACTTGCAGTCAGTGTAGATTGGGTGTGAATGAGAGCGAACACACATTTATGAGATTTTTTAGATTGACTTCATGATTAAAAAGTATATTTTGGGTACAATGTAGATGTATAAAGAAAACATGTTTTTATGTTTGGATGACATCACCTGTCACGTATTGGACAACCCATGGCTGCCATTAACCACCATTAAGTGCTCTAAAGAGCCGGTTGAAATGTACCTCTAGTTTTCCTTGGGTCCTTAAGCAACTGGGTATACAGCATGGGATGTGAGTATAAAGTTGCATACACAGAGTGCGTGTTAGTCAACTAGAATGATGTTACTACTGTTACTATTAACAGGATGAGAGCCTTGCTTGTGTAATGTGATTGCTACATTTTACTGGCCTTCACATCATACTATTGGCTAAGATCATGGATATGATTATCACATCATGTCCATGCCACTGCTTCCAATCCAACAACATCAGTTAAGTCAAATGCATTGACTGATAACCAGTCCTGTTACAATTTGTGTTATTTTATTTAAACCATGACTTCCCCATTAGGTAACATGTCCAATTATTACAACATCTAAAGGACTCCTTGAAGTAAACCTAGATGCTGTGATGACCCAACCACAGCATGATAAATGGAAAACAGATTTGAAATGCAGAAGTGAAATTCCATGTAAAATACCCAATACTGCTGAAATCAGCAGAAAAAATAGTTCACAGATTTGCATATGCTGCCAGTGGGTGACTGCTTTCTAGGAAGTTTGGGGTGTTCTACGATGACATTGGCCTACTGTCCAGACGCCTGTCAATGCTTGGGTATGATTCATCCTCTCTGCATCTTTGCTGTCTCACTTTCCTATTTGTAGTATTTTTATATGCAGGGGTATAGCACAAAATTATGGGCTCAGAGTTTCTGGACCCTGAGACCCTGGACCCTGGGCTCTTATTACATGTACCCTATATAAAATTAGCATATTATAGATTTTGTGAATTTATATAACATCTGGATGTTGACAATAAACAGATATGATATAAAAGTACAATGGATCTTCTCAGTTCTTGTGTTTGTTGTACCTTTGGGGACAGTGGAATCAGAAGACATCTGTCCAGCTGTCAGGTGAATTACTTAGAGCTTAAATGACCAGAGAAGGAAATATATTAAAATATGACTGTGTTGAAAAGAAAGCAGGGACTCCGTTCGTAACTGTCTGGTTGATAAATACACACAGTTTTCCCTGTGAGATTAAAGAGAGGACACTGCCTCTGAAGCATAAGACAGGTGTCCTGGGAAATAAATTTGCAGCAATATTGCATAATAGGAAGGATGGACTATTTGAAAAGGGCTATGTTACATTAAAATCATTGTAGACGCCCCAAAGTAAACATCTGGTGGCTTTCAGTATCAGTCTTCATGATTGTCTCATGTGTTTCACTCTCTTCAGGGATTTACTGTTCCTTTTGGGGGAAATAGTTAAGCAATAATTGTGTGCTTGCAGAAAAAACACCTGTGCTTCCTAACCAGTCACATGTCCCTATTGCACTTGTGCCTGTACACTTGATAAGGAGTCAGGGGTCAAATAATGTCAAAGCATTTATTTTCTATTCGCATATTAAGTTAGAGTGTAAAAGGATCATTAAACTCTTAAAATTTCGGGTTATTTCTGGTGAAGATTACACCATTGGACCAAATTCTACTCTAACATCTGTGCTGCAACCAAACCTTGCTGCCATTGGGATGCACGCATAACGTCTCCATCTTGCTAACTTGCAGATGGGCATGGTTTTCATACCTGTGAAAGGAGCGGGATTATTTTTTAAAGTGATTACCATCACAGTGTAATCCGGTTCTTCCTATGGCTCTTCCTCTGACGTCTTGATGGTCCCTTCTTTGTTTTCATAGGTGCAACCAGTTACTGCCTTGCATTCTGTGTGGAAGGATTTCTTATCCTTCGTTTCTCAAGTTACGCACAAAATGATGACGGATGTAAACCTGCAAAGCCTAAAATCTGACAGCGATGTGAGCCTGAGGCAGTGTGAACAAAAGATGGCTTTCCCGTGTCTCCCCCTGCTGCTATCTGGTTTTCTTAAATCATGATGTAGGTTTAAGACTTTCGTGTTGTGCTATTTTTTGTTGATGTTTTGTGCTTGGGTTCAAAAATCACCTCCTGATATTTGTTTTTTCTTAAAGGAAACCTATTATGCAAAGTACTTTTTAAAGGTTTTAATCATGTTATAATTATTTTCTCATTTACCCACTGGAAGCTGTATTCACTATGTCAGTACTCCCTTGTTTTCATTGCTACCAATACACTCTTAATTGTTAATACATGTAAGATTCAGCAGGGTTGCACTAGCATGATTTTGTATCCATAAGAAGGGCACCAGTCTGCGGCACTTTGTTGTGATGATGTGAATGGACTATTATTACCAAAATATATTTTTTTTAAATCATTATTTAAGATTGAGATTATTTGTGCATTGCATTTTGTTGTTTTGTATTTTGTGCTAATCCAAACAGTTATCAAAAAATATACTATTTCTGTGATTTGTTACACAGAATTTCAAGTAGTACTGAGCAAAACATGGTAAAAAGTAATGGAACCTTGACATGGTACCCAATAAGATATTCACCCTTAATACAAAGTCAAATGTGTGAGGGAATTTTGGGGCAAAAAGGTGACAATGATTTCTAAATCGGTGTTTGGAAAGGATTCTGCTGTACATCATTGAGAAAATTAGGCCATGAGATCTCAGTCTATGCTACAACCACAGAAATGGGCTTTAATTTGTTCTGTGATAGCACTTGTGGTTTATGCAGATGGTTAAACGCTTCTTGGAAATTTCCCATGTGAGATCACAAGTTGGTTCGTTTTTCACAACTGAAGAAAATGTAACTAAATGACGGGGACTAATGTATTGTATTCCTTGACACAACAATGTGCTCTAGAGGTTCATGGATATTTTTGTATGATATTTTTTATTATTAGGATTACATTGCACATTCAAAATTTAACTTTTTTATTTAGCAATGTCAATGAGAATTTGTGTGAATGATGGGCCTGCATGTCAATCTATTTATATATCTATAGCACTAAAACTATAAACTAAAGCCATTTTTGGATTGTTGAAATTCGTTTTGCAGGTTGTCTCCTTTTTCCTGTTCTTGCACTTCTTGCTCGTGTGTCCTTAGCTGTCTTTCTCGTAATAGTTCTCCTCTCACTTGACTCCTTGCGGTTTCTCCAGTAGCGCAGGCTCACTCCCGGTGTCTGTTTATATTTTACAATGTCTTTCAATACTGTATGGCAAAAAGTGAGTTTTTCATCTTGAAGATAATAGCTAATCTACTTTTGCAGGTCAAGGTTGAGTAGGTCCCGGTTGTATTTGTGTAGCTCTCGAGAATGAGAAAAGTTTGTACAAGTTACAAGTTTGTACAAGTTTGTCTGCAAGTTACATAGAAATATATTATAATAGAGTGAAAAAGTTGATTAATAAACTTGGCATTAAGATGGAGCCTTCAGTTTATTCAACCTGGCAACTACAGTTGTTAACATTTACAAGCAGATGTCTGGTGTCTGTTAAGAGCCAGACATTTTCCTTGGCTGAAAGGAAAGACCTTGTGAAAAGTGTAGGTCCATTGAATAGCTACACCCAAAAGGAAACAAACAGTCTGCTGTTGCTCCCGGTGCGGTGCATCACCTTCTCCAAGTTCGGACCGCCACTGTATTCCACTGTTTATGGAGATAATTATCCTCTCAGCCTCTGTTTGGACTGCACCCAGTTTGAGAGGAGAGGAAAGCTGAAAATGTCAGGGAATGAAAGAAGGCACGAGACCATGTTGAAGGAAAGGTGAGAAGAGACCTAAGGAAGTGTGAAAATCCTCCCATTTCCTTTATGTCAGTCATCAGCCGCCTCATCCAGAGCCTGTCAGTGTAATCAACACCTCCTGCACTGACAGAGCCCTGACCAGTACAGTGTCCAGGCCTGCTGTACGTAAAATTATAAAGCCATCTGAACCATGACCAAGATGTGCAAGCACAGTATATACTTGCATTACTGTAAGTATTAAGCATAATTATCTCGAAAGAACTAATTTTATTATTAATTTCCATATCTATATATTTCTCTATATATGTTCTATGTGTACTATAAAATGGAGGAGAAAAACATATGTGTATACTTTATGAGTTTCCCATTTACAGCCTTGAGAAGTCAGTTTGGACATTTCTATGACAATAAGCTGCATATGAAATACAAAGACAAATAAGTTTCAGAAGTTTCCTTTGCAGCACTCAGTTGTTCCATTTATTTTAGGTAGAGAAAGAAATATTACAAGACCTGATCTGAAATCAAAACATGTAATATTCCAGGTCAGATCCAATTGTGCCTAGCTTCAACATTAACCACACTTTGGTGTACCTTTGGTCTACTTCACTCTCTGTTCTTACTACTTAAAATTGTGCATTACTTTTAAATCGCCTTTATTGCTATAACACAAAGATCAGATGTTATCTCATAGCTGGTTTCTTGGAGGATTTTGGAGGTCTCTGCTTCATCTAAAACCATGCCCATTTCTGTTGACTACATCTGATTTCCATTTGCTTCCTGAGGTTTTGCTTGACTCTGAGTTTCCAGCTGGTGTAGAGTAATACTGAATGGAGGAAACAGAGGCGAATGGAAGTCAACTAGTGCTTTCTATTAAAAAGGGAAATAAGTGCATGAGCAAAGATAAAGACAGGTAATGGAACAGATTTGTAATGTTTAACGTCAGAAGTTAGTGGCATAATGTAGCACCATATTCTGAACAACTCTGAACAATCAAGTTTTCATTTTACTGACGCCATGAATTGTTTATCGGTGTCATGACTACATTTGGCTTGGAAATACAATGACCAAAAATCTACATTACAGAATAATTTATGCAATACACTTAACTGTACCACATGGTAGCATAGCCTTACACCATTCAGGACAGAAACACTACTAGCTCCATCATGTGGAAGTCTCTGGGAAATATTGAGTGGTACTCATACAACAAAAATAATCCCTTGACAACAAACCCACACATCACCTTCCACAGTTTATTTTTTAAAATAATTCATACAAATGCATACAGTCACAAACATATCTTTTTCAGTTTGTCAATCTTGACCAAAAATAATGATATTTACTGTAGAATATAATATGTATACTGTATATTGCTACGCCTACTACCTAACTATAAAGGGGACCAAAGTAGGCAACAGTGGACTGTGTGTTACTTTCAGGGATAGAATTTCATGCAGTTCTTTGACATGTTTGCCTTGGCACACACTGGTTTGAATCAGGAATGCAGTTTATATGAGTTATCTCTATGGGCAGTGCTGCTTATTGATAATAGATCGTTTCAGTGGTCACTCATGGTGTGTTATGAACAAAGTTTTACATTCTATGCCATATTTGTATTGGCTTTGGGGGTAACAGTATTCATTGCATTCATTTCACTGATGATTTGAATCCATTACATTTGAAATACTGAGCCAATGAAATATCCATCCCTGATTGTTACACATACTACCTCACCAACAAGAATAGGTAGGCAACAGTAAACTGTTTTACTACTCAGCTGCTGGGAGAAGTGGAACCAGGGTGCACGGTCATGTTGTCAAAACAGACTAAACATGAGTTGAACACATATACAATGAATGCATAAAATGTCATTACTGCTATTGAAGTGCAGTGCTTTATAATGGCAGTCTTCTAAACATAACATGCTTTGGCGCCTACTGGTCCTCATCTCCTCTCCCAGAGCTGTTTTAAAGACACAGATACAACCAAGTCACATTGACACAGGCAGGCAGTACATATGTACACATAGACACAGAGGCCACTGAGGGTGGCTAAATGGTATACTCAAGCTGGACCCATTTCAGAGGAATACTTTATATTTGTCTTACTACATTGTGCAGAACTATTCAGTTCAACTATTTAGTTTGAATTGTCACTCATCCATTTTTTATCCAAACAGGAAGTGCAGTTTAGTTTTCAGTAAGTCAGTGTTGTTTTACAGCAGAAATGTATAATGTCATTTATAATAATACACTGAAGAAATGTGAAGTAAAATGTCATTCTTGCCTTTGTACTAAACTGCTCCTTGGCCTGTTCTTCTTCGTAAAAAGTAAGGAAGCCCTGGTTTCAAGATTGAAGTATTTGTAATTGTAACTATGCAACTAATCTTGTTTATCCTGCAAAGCACATCGTTTTGTGACTGACCTTAGTCTTTCCTCCTGCAGTCCACCAATTTGGATCAAACATTTACACGCAAGTCCCAAGAGCAAAATCACATGCTCCTTAACCAAAACAAATGGGCAATGTTATTCTTCTAATGTTGTAGGACACAACAAAGGCAAGCAGGTAGAAAACAGAAGCACTAAGTGGCATAAAAATGATCCTTTAAAAAAAACAAAAAAAACAAATAATACCAACTGCGGAAACTTAATTTCCTGAGAAGGTGTGCAAAAGCTGCCTCTTTTGGGGCCTTGTTAATCCAGGGACACTTAATATCAGATATTGTATTCAAAAACCAGTGTGGCTACATAGAGGAAATGCACCCATGGTTTTTGTTAAGACTTGAATACAGTGACCTGTATTTCATTGCTGCATGTCTAACTGTACACAGACAGGTTACATTCATTTCATAACCTACTACTTGTACATTAACTTAGGAAGTGATACGTGAAAAGGAGGCATGAAACATGCCCCTATAACTTTGGACAGAAAGTCTAAGATGGCAGAATTAAATCCAGTATTTTTTATTTCCATGTTAGGTTTGCATCTCATGTCTGAATAAAGTTTTTTCTCCGGGTGTCTCCTTGTGTTGCTCTTTCTCCTCTTTGGAGTGTAAACAGTCTGCTTGCAGCAAATTGCAAGTTGGTTTTGGATCATCATCTTGGAGCTTGACATCTTGGGATCTGACACTTTTAGATAACAAGTTGTCAATTTGATCTTTGCTGCCGTTTTCATGCACAGATCTTTTGGTCACCAGACAACCCGCCGAGCTTGTGTGTTTGAAGGTAGCTACAGTTGGTCATTTGGATGCTGCTCTCTGTCTCCCTCTGGTGGCTTGACAGTGTTCTGTCCCGGTGATGGTGCATGTGGAGGGTGAGTGACAGCAGGAGGCAGAGTGTGTGTGATGGGCACTGCGCTGGGCACAATGCCTTCAACAGGGGGAGGAAGCCCTCCAGCAGGTAAGCTCACCACTCCTGGGGGGTACCTGCAAGGACAGGCCAAAACCACTTGGCAAATGGGAACATTTAGGAGGTACAGCACGAAGCAGAGTTTGTACATAGAATCAGTTTAAAACAATGATTTCCGTGTTAAATATACTGACTGAAATGTATTTATTTTTATTCAAAACAACTGCAACATATGTGTAGTGTTTAGAACAACTATTCGAAACTCTACACACATTTCATTTATTTATTTTATTTATTTCATATTTGCTTCTACAGTGTTGAAATACCTACGTAATATGAATGCACCAATATCCTTGAATGGGAAGTTAAGAAATCTTGCAGTGAAGGCTAGATCTGCGATATAGTATTTGTGCTCTTGCAAAAACATGTTGGAGATCTTACCTATAAGCCCCATTGAGTTCAGGGTGGACAGTAGCAGGGTCTACTCCTGTCCAATGGTTATTCTGAGAAAGAAATTCCTTATTCACACAGTTTTTAAGGCTGTCTGGAATACGACCTAAACAGGTGAGAGAAAGAAAAGTTTCAAGTGGAACATCTTATGCAGGGGAATGCCAGTGTAATCCATACAGATGTGAGACCCTCTTGTATAATTTTCTACCAGGCAGCTTCTTTGTATATACAAAAACTTTACCACATCTATTGTTGAAAGCTCAAGACAAAAAGTAAAAAACAAAACTTAACATTACTTTCAAGTTGTGTAAGATGTCCACAAAGATACATTTATACATTAGCAAAAACTATACAAAAGAACTGACAAACAACCTGATAGGCTGCCGGGTCTTCTGATGGTAAATACATTTATCTATAATTAATGAACTAGATTTAGTATGTAGCATCTTAAAATCATTATTGATTTCATGAATACAGCTCTATAGTTTTCTTAACAGATAAAGTGCATGTCTGTGCTTTGTTGTCTTTATGCCTGTACTCAAGTAGGCTCTAATGGAAAAGCATTGCTGTCATCCTTTCACTGAGCCTTTTTCTTTGCATAACAGAGCACTGTATAAATATCAGGTTGTTGGTCTTACCAGTGACAGCCCTTCGGATTTCTCTGGCTGCCTCCTCTCTCATCTCGAGCGAAGCCTGTTCGCTGTACCATGCTGCGTGCGGGGTGCAGATGAGGTTGGGGGCATCCTTAAGTGGACCTTGGCTGAAACTGAGAGAAATCTTTTGTTTGCACCATTTTATTGACTTGACTTGACTGTTTATTCCACTGACTACCTGAAGGGCTCAGACTCATGAACATCTAGAGCAGCTCCACGTATTCGTCCCTCTTTCAGGGCCTGGGCCAAGGCCTTCTCGTCCACCAGGCCCCCCCTCGCAGTGTTCACCAAAAATGCTCCTTGACGCATCTGTCTCACAAAAATGTTTGAATAATTAGTTGAGAATGATTTTTTCCTCTTCATGTTGACATCAGAACTTGTGTGTTACCTGTTTGATGGTGAAGTCATTGATCAAATGGTGGTTGTGCTCATTGAGGCTGCAGTGCAAGGAAACACAGTCTGAATGGAAGAGCAGGTCCTAAAGGAGACAACACTCATTGTAAGGCGATTATATTTTATTACATTATAAAAGAAGACATGTGGTTAAGACAATATTATCCACTCAGGTAACCTTATTATCCAGCCTTGTAGTACAGGTAATAGAATCAACAGATTTCGAGTGTGTACCTGTAATGTGGTGACTCTTTGTAGTCCCAGTGATCTCTCAACTCCATCGGCTAAATAAGGGTCATAGAATATCACATTGAAGCCAAATGCTTTGGCTCGCAGTGCTACCGCCTGGCCCACTCGACCTACAAAAGGGATTCCAAAGGCATGTTACATGTTTTCTTTCTTACTGCTACACACTTTTACATTCAGCGGTGCAAAACAGCTAACATAGGTTTTCCCCACGAAGTTTGATCTCTGCTCTATTGTGCTCAATCAGTTTTGTGTTTTCATTTACAGCTGGACAACAATAGTCTCACAGCGACTGCAGTTGTCTCTGATCTAGATTCTTTTTTTTGTGTCATTGCTGAAGATACGTTAGGGATATTGATAAGATGTTCCCTAATCTGCTCATGTAACTGGTTGAACTAAAATGCCACTTATATATATGAATACGTTTATCTGTAATAATGTAATAGTCTGTAATAGTAATTACATTTATTTGATAATTAATTAATTAAACTTTGGATTTATATAGCACAATTCAAGATACCCAAATTTCTTGCTTACAAGCTATTGTAGCCACAGCCGCCCTGGGGTAGACTGACAGAAAAGAGACTGCTAATCTGGACCATCAGCCCCTCTGACCACCACTCATGCACAAACCACATTCATACAATATTAATAAACAATGACATTTTGTTACCCACCAAGACCAATGAGGCCGAGAGTCTCTCCTCTGATCCTGGCTGCTCCTGATGCCACCTCTCGTATCTGTTCCACACTCTGGGCCCGCGTACCTTCTCTTAGAGCCTTACATAACAAAGACCCTCAGATCTCAATAATACTTCAGTACTTTACAATGAATAACTATCTGTGATGATTAGTACTTCAGAGCCAACAAACCTGGTGCAGCCAGGTGGTGCGTCGGTACAAGGTGAGGATGTGACACAGTGTGGAGTCTGCGGTCTCCTCCACTGACGCTGCTGGCATGTTACACACCGCAATGCCTGCAGTCCACAGACACAACAGGATTAGCTACTGGTTTGAAGAAAGACAGCTCAGAAGCCATGCATTGTATAATGTTATCAGTGTTTGAATATATAATTACAAATGAAATATGATAAAAGGAATAAAACTTAAAAACAAATAAGTCTAACACATTCTATAATATCACTGCTGTTGTTAAGAGAGTGTGCTGATGTTGAGAGAGTGTGCTGATGTTAAGAGAGATTGCTGATGTTGAGAGAGTGTGCTGTGCTCTCACCCAGTTCCCCTGCAGATTTGATATCGATATTGTCATAGCCACTGCCAATGCGAACAATAATGCGCAGAGCCTTAAACTTCTCCAGGTCTTCTCTCATTAAAGTTATGGTGTGGTACATAAGTGCCCCTACTGCTTCATTCAGCACCTGGGCACACACCATTTCAAAGATGTTGTCCAAAATACTACTACATTGAGCAACTACATTTTATCATATAATCAGTTCACTTGCTGCATTTTCATGCTTTCATGTGCTGTTTAGTAATATTAAGATTACATTACTACACATCTGTTTATTGTTGTTGTTACCAGACAATTTCTGACACTATTTAATTTGTATTTATTTGATTAAAAAACATACATAGAGCTATTATATTCTTTACATGTTTGGATTATTTCTATAAAGGCTGTTTAATTACACAATATGGCGATTCTTACTAGACAGCACAGAGGACAAGAGCTTGGTGTTTGAGCCAAAGCCATCTGTTTCTCTCACGCTGTGGCCTACTGAGCAAGCTCACAGAGAGGGCCTGCTTGGCAGTCACCCAGAACAAGACATAACCCTGCCAGACACACAGACCCACTTACAGTCCACAGGGACTGATAAACACTGACCTAGGCTTGTTCATTCTCGATTTCATAATTTGTAGATACAGCAAGATTTATATTGCCCAGTTAGAAAATAAAATATCATGTGGACCGTACCTTCTCGTGGATCTCCTGTGTGGACTGGGCATCACAGAAAGCCACTGTTGCTACATCTTTGAGGATTGGCATCTCCACTGTGCAGTCACGTCCATCTAAAAGCGCCACCAGGGGGCGGGGGTGCATAGGCCCATTCATGATGGGTGGCCTGATACCTAAACAGAGTGAGGAAATGTTATTAGTGTAGTCTCCTAAATTCTATAGTTACCCAGTTTTTTTTTATCTATAGCTGGTGGATACAACGTCAGTGTGCGTATTGTCAATAAGCATCAACTTCTGTTGATTTGTCTTCTCAGCTTGTGTCGTGTGTCTGCAGCACTTGGATGCTGAACAGACTGATCCTCAGTCCAAGAGTATTTTTGTCCCTCTCTCGGTATAAAAAGACTTTCTGACTTCCAGCATTGCTCAAGTGTCACATATCATCAGTTGTTTGTCACTTGTGAGAGTTGCCGCTGGACTCAGAGGAGACCTTGCCTAATCTGCATCCCATAATATCTGCTCTGGGCTGATGCAGTTGCTGTGGTGACTGTAGCCCAATGGGCTTGAAGAATTTCCTGGAGCAGTCATGAGTCTGAGATGAGAAAATGACAGAACTTTGGCAGCTTTGTTTTCAGGTTTTTGATCATTGAAAATATTAGGTTTTTAGTAGTGAAGTGTTAAAAAGGAGTTCTGTATCTATTCTGTTGGTGATGCAATGAACTAGTGAGTGATTCATAATGAGTGGATAAGGTTAAAATAATCTGTTATATCTGTATACAATATTTAAACACTTAACACAAATGTGATATTTTACAGCTTAAGTGGACTGCTTGACGTGGCTGACCAGACCCAAGGTTATCAGACAGTGAAGTAAGAAATTGAATGAAGAATAAGTCATTGAGCCAGCGTTATAAAACCACTTCTTTACATCATGAAGTCACCCATAGAGAGCGCTAAGGCCATACTCAAGGGTAAGTGGCAATTAACAAGTAGACGAATGACCCTGCAATGAGTGTGGACCTTGGTTTAACAGAGAAGTGTATGTAATAAAAGGTGAATTAATTTGTATTACACAATCTTTGACAAATGCTGTATTGTGGTATTACAGTGATACTATTATATTGGGATTGCACCGTGGCCATACCAGCTTGTCAAAGTCTGATCCCGTCAGATCTCAGAAGCTAAGCAAGACGGGGCCTGGTTAGTACTTGGATGAGAGACCACTAGGAATACCAGGTGCTACAGAGGGGTGCCAGTGGCAAAAACTGTTGTTGTGTTGTTAGGCAAGGCACTTCATCCACATTGCCTAGTGTGAAAGTGGTGTGTGTGTGTGTGTGTGTGATGGTCAGTGGGGCAGATGGCATAGATTAGCAGCCTCACTTCCATCAGTCTGCCCCAGGGCAGCTGTAGCTACTATAGTATCTTACCAGTGTGGAGTGAATGAATAATGCTCTGTAAAGTGTCTTTGACTGTCCAGAAAAGAGCATTATTATTAATAATAATATTAATATTTGTGATGATAATAATCTCAATACTATCATTAATAGATTATATAATATTATATGATAATATTAATGTTAATGATATTTATAATATTATAATAAGTTATAATATTTTATTACTAAAACTATTCTATTGCCATTTTGAAGTAAAATGTCCCACAAAATGTACTCTTGTGGGCTTTAAGCAGTATTATAATTCAGTTATCTCATCCAAAACACAGCTGTTGTTTAGTTTCATTTACACAAGTTTGTTTCACTCACACATGTTTATTACTACTACTATTCTCTACATCTCCACAGCTCAAAATGTCAAGCAGATAACATTCTGTTTCACCGTATGATGTCATGTGGTGGTAGCTTTTAAATTAATATTTTGTTCAGTAGAGATCGGCAATTCCAGAGCTGAAATTAAACAAATAATTTTAGAAAAGGTGTATGGAGTTAATGGAGTTATGGAGTTATGGAGTTTAAAGACACAGTGGAGCACTTTCTGTATTACCACATGACATGACAAGGTGGAACAGAGTGTTTTCTGCTTGACAGAAGAACTGTAAATATGCCTCAGTATGCAGCGTTTGTGGGCAGGCGTCTGTGAATAAAACCAGACGCAACTCCGGGTATGTTTGTGATGAGGGGTTTGCCACTTTACCTCTGTTTCTGTCTTGTTTTTTTTCTAACTCTGCATCGGACAGAGGCACAGTGCCCAATTTCTGCATTGTCCTCTTATCCACATATTACCGCATGTAACTTGAGCTGATAACCCAGTCTGAACAGCACTGTAAGACCAATAAGGTGAAACTTAAATCCTGTGAACAATGCACTCTGCGGTCTGGTAAAACATTAGCTTTCCATAAAAGGGTTTGCCTGCAGGCCGTTGCACTTACACATCAATACAACATCAATGGTGCATAACTGAAAAATAGGAATTCAATGTGAGCACAAAAATAGGCTTCAACAGAGTCCATTGCAAATCAAATGTATTCATGAATAACAGTTTTCTATTGCAGCTGCACCACACTGCACTGCACACTCAGCATTACTATTTCATTTTGCTCTAGATGTGAAATCACATTCAAGCCGCTGCACCATGTTGTGTGGAATTATTAAGAGACAGTATTTCTACAGTGAGTGAAAGTGGTATGTGGAGTGGTTTAGATTTTCGAATGGAATTCTTGATATTTCTACTACATGTCCTTTTCTGAGGGAGGAAATAACTATCATTCCAGCCCTATGCATGACCTTGGGAGGACCAGCTCCTAAACTGCCGCTCACTAGTGCTGTGTGATAAAACTCTCACATTTCAAACTGCCTCTGTCACTCTCTCCTACTCAGCATTAGTGCGTGGGAGCGCTTCATTGTAATTACTTAATCCTCTCTTGTTTTGAATACCACATCTGAGAAATTAGCTATCACATTCAGATATTTCTATGAATATCATGTTGTTTTGAATTAACTGACTTAACTTTGTCTTAATCCATTGTTGTGGGTTTATAAGTTTCCCACAGATTTCTACTTAAACTAAATGTAATATATTTTTACAGTAAACATTACTTACAGCTTCTGTGTTTTAATCAGTGTAGTTACAATCAGTACCATTTTCATTGTTACATTTTATATTTGCTTATGTTTTCCAAAAGCAAAAGGTTATTTGGTATACAGGTTTATTGCTCTGTGTGTATTTGAGCTTTGTAAATAGAGAAAATTAGACTATGAGGAGCTCTATTTATTTCTGTTAATGGAAACACATTTCACATTGTGTTCCTGTCAGTTTGCAGACAGCTGTCCGCGTCAGGTGTGAAAACAGCTCCTATTCAGCCCTTGAATTATGATATTGTTCTTTTAACTTAGTGAGTCTGACTATTGCACAACACAATAACCCTCGTCTCACAACAGTTAGGATATACTACTGAGGTCTTGACAAGTTCAAGAGTACATTAACTTTTCAATGTTTTTCTACTTTGCTAATAGACAAACAGACATAGAAACTTGCTACTTGAATGTTTTACCCAACATGAGCCTCATGACATAGTATCTTAACATTTCAAGAGGATTCTAAGTGAAGAGAAAATTAAATCCCTTTGTGATCAGGCTGAAATTATGCCGTGAAAATTTGACTGACATTTGTAGATGGAAAAAGCATCTGCTACTGACTGTTGGCAGTGCAATGTACGAATGGGACAGTCCACAGGCGGGCCACATCACTGACACCAGAACAGCTGGAACTGGTCCTGGAGGATTTAAGCAACATTTTGGATCTGTCACTCAACCCAGACAGTGTTGATGTGCAGCATTTTGTCACTTGCAAGGCTGCCAAATTTGAACGGCGTTATGTGCCAAAACATGCAAGTCCTTATTTTTCATATAAACAAAGGGGGGAAAGGACACAACCTAAAGTACACTTGAACTATTTATACACAATTTTGCAATACTATGAAGTAGATCAGCCAAGAATATTACCTTTTATTGAGGTTGGCTGATAGCTAAAAATATATATACAACACATAAATGCCAGATTTTTCACAACATCAGTGGAATCAGTGAGTCAGTTGCTGGGGTAATTATTATATTTTTCTAAGACTGTCTATAGCTCATACTCTATTGTGTTTAGGTAATGCTGACTGAAAGGATCACACATAATGTAGCTTTTTTTTAATCTGAAAGTGCATGCTCTATGTGGTTGCAGTCATGTATATTTTAGAAATCTAAAAAGGAAAGAAGCTGGGGGAAGTGAGAAGAGCTATGCTAGCGACACCTGTGATAAGTCAGACACTCGTAGGCGACGCAGCCAGCCATCAAGCCCAATGCAGTAGATTTGTTATGTCACTGACTCTGTTGGCATGCAGCTACACGGCTTTGATAGCTTAGTCTTTAGGATGAATCTCACCCTACTGTTATCTTTGGTCACATGCCTTATTTCATTTTCCCCCGTATAATTGCATTGTTGAATCCTACTGGCAGATTTTCACATCTCCCAAGCAGTGTTGAAAAATGCTCTGTCCAATCTGTAGTATTTTTTTCTAGTTGGCTGCTTTGTTTTGTGCTCATTCACATGGCCTCAGTCCCTCCCTGGCTGCAGTCGATTCCCAGGAAAGAAACGTGAGAAGACAGAAAGCATCTATCAGCAGCACCACCTCTGTACACGCACACACTGCCCCACCTACATTTTAAGATTTAGGAGTGCACACTCCCTCTCTGGTGTGTGCAAGCTGACGTGAGCTAGATAGTGTGTGGAAGCAGGGTGCCCACACAAGACCAGAATGAAACAGTACCTCTCTCTTTACTCATTACAAAAAATTGACTTTATCTCCTTGTTATATGGAGAAATGCAAAGTGAAAAATTAGCTATAAAATTTGATGCAACAATCACAATGAATAATGTAGCCAAGGCCTGAATCAATAATTCAATAAAACCATATAGAATCCCACAGTGTAGCAGTCCAAGCACTAAACTATACAGTATAATAGAATTATGAAGACATACTAAGCCCAGCCAGTAGCCATAGAAAAGACTAACTGCTTCATACATGTGACTATATAACATTAATATTACGTTTGATCTTTTCATTTTTGATTTAGTAACTGTTGAAAATTATGTATTAGGAAACAAAGATCTATAAATGCTTTAACAGGCTTACTGTATGTGGGTGGATTAGCTGTAATATGCTGGGGCCAGTTACCCTTTCAATTGAATTGAATTCTTAATGTCTAATACATTATAGGGACATGGCCCTAGAGATAAAGTGGATCATATATTTACCAGGTTGTAATAGGTTTAAATTTGCTCAGAGTGTCTGCTTTATCAGTATTGCCCAAGTTTTTTCTACTTAACTACATACTGCCACAAATGATTCAAGACAAACTGATGAAATATAAATGACAGAACATCTATAATGTGGATTGCATGTTAATTATAGCCTTGTTCCAAAGTGTTGTTTTGGGATGCGACCCTGTCTGGCCTGTTATTTCTGCAGTCTGTTGACATCATAATTCCTCTGTGCTAGTTTACTCATGGCCTCTTCAGTGGAATGTATTTTCAATATTGAACTTTAATATGTTCAGCGTAATGTAGATACACAGATATTGCAACTTCATCACAAAGCTGATAGACAGGTAACTATGCAGTCTCTGTTCTCAATCTTGTCCTAAGTTTCTTTTGCATCAGACTTTTTCAGATTTACGATTTAAATGGTGATCATTCAGTCTGGTAGCTATGGCTAGCCAATATGTTAAAAAATAACACTCCTTGTCATTAAGACAAAAAAGAATTTTCAATATCAGTGCCATTTAACACAAAAATGAAAAAGTCTGATATCCAAACCACATACTTATACTGACAGAGGACTGACTCTGGACCAGATCAAAAAGAACTAAGAATATCATGGGCGATTAGAACTGATTGAATCTCAAGCTCAATGAAAAAAATTATTAATTGTACAGCCCTATTTTTTTTGCCTGATGAGATTTGACAAACAGAATGCAATCTTTCACTTATAAAACACCTCAATGTTCTGATTAAACATGCTGCCTTTCAGAGCCTCTCTCAGCTAAAGCATAAATCAGCCTTTCAATCACAGAGACTGACAAAGGCACTTTCTAACAACTCTTAAAGCTTCAGCACTCTTTGCAGGGAGCTGAAACTGATACAATCACAAGATCAATATAGCTGCTGATGGGATCCCGTGTTTTGCATCTTAAAATGTACAGCGAGCAATGCCTCCTCACTCATAATTTATAGCCTGTATTTCCTGTGACCTTGGACTTGAGGAGTTCAGTTAGATATGGATATGAACTTCTTTAAATAGGGAGGCATATAACCGTTTAATCTTTGATGCCGTCTAAAGAAAATGTCCCGCAGCCTGATGATGACATCAGAGAATGAGCAATCTTCAGAAACATGTCTAATAAGAAATTCTCATTCAGGTGACTACAGACCCATCATCATGTATGCTCACACCCTCCCACCTCCTGCTCCACACCCAAACCTCCACCCCCCTCCCTTGTATCTTTGAAATCCTACCTTGATCTTATGTTCTGGAATAGTCTTTTCCCTATATCTCAAATCACATGCCTCCCTCACCTGCACCTATTCTGCACGCATGTCCCAGTTTCTCTAAATGTGTAAATGCTCTTTTCTTAAATGACCAACAATGAAAAGGAAATATGTGTCATGTCCTCGCTAGCCCTGGAAGGAGAGTGAGTAGAGATCTATTTCTGTCTCTACAAATGGATGTGTTTGAGCAGGCTTCAGCAGCAGATATTTGCCTATTCACACATACACACATGCACACGGAGGTGGAGTAAAGGCTAACCATTCCGGTGTGGTGTGAGGAAGGCTGATGTGAAAGATAATAGACTGGCAGAATTAAGAGGAGAAAGAGGAGGAGACGAAGAGGGAGCGAGAGGGGAGGGGGAGGGGAGAGCATGGCAGAATAATGTACACTTAGTTCACAAATATTGGAAGGCGCACACATGCATGCAGAGGTCCCCGGCGCGCACACACCACATAAAAGCCGACATGTTTACCTAGAGGCATGCCTTTGTTGAGGAGATGTGAGCTTCCCATGGTATGTTCCCCGGCCGGCCAGCGCACTACGCAAACTGCAATGTTCTCGCAGCACACATGAACAGGAATCCACTCAGCATATGGCGGCTATGGCCAGCTACCTCGCTTCCCTTAGTCCTTCTCCCAGCCCCTTAGTGACAAGCATACACATGTGCTCCCCCTCTTTTCTCTCTCTCTTCCCCCTCCTGCCTGCCGCTCGCCCGCCTGCTCTCGATCTGCTTTACCCCTCCCTCGGCCCTATCTCAAGCTCCCTTCCTCTCCTCTTCTCACTTTTTGTTACAGCAGTTCTTTCTAGTCCTTCTGCCCATGTCTTGCAAAAAAAAGTACCCACACGGAGAATGAAAGCAGTGTTACAATGAAGCAGGGGCACAAGGATGGAAAGAGAGACATCCGAGGGAAGATACTGTGGAGAAAAGCAGAGTGTGTGTAAAA
>KN488941.1:0-19426 GCA_000787155.1 Scartelaos histophorus | reverse complement strand
ACTGCGCTCACACACTGCACTCACACTAAAATCACACTGCACACACTGCACTCACACTGTACTCACACTGTACTCACACACTGCACTCATACACTGCACACACACTGCACTCACACACTGCACTCACACACTGCACTCACACTGCACTGCACACACACTGTGCTCTCTCACTGTGCTCCAGTTATCCCCTGTAAAGGCCAGTGCAGCAGGTGTTTCATGTCTGTCATTGCTGTGATTCCAGGCCGTACACTCCTAAAGAGTGTCACCGGACGGTGGAGCCTCCAGAGCTGCTGATGACCGCCTGCTCCAGACACTGCAAGAACGGCCACTGCACCCCCACGGGCAAGTGCTGCTGCAGCCCGGGCTGGGAGGGGCCCCTCTGCAGAGTGGGTGAGTGGGACAAATGCACTTGGACTTTCTACTAAGAACTGTCTCCTCATGATGGAGAGTCACACATATGACATAAAGTCAGATTTACAGTGACAACAAAGTGCAGTTTAAAAAGTATTATTCTTCTAGTTGTTATTTTTAATGTAGGTCAGAACACAGAACGTGACCCTGTCCTCTTGTGTGTGTTTGCAGCCAAGTGTGAACCCGGCTGCCGTAACGGCGGCGTTTGTGTGGAGCCCAACAGGTGCATGTGTAAAAGTGAGTACTTTGGAGACATGTGTGAGAAGAGCGAGCGAGGGACGCCCACCGTCAAGGAGAGAGAGGGCATCATCGACCACATCATGGACATGACGTCCTATCTACTGGACCTGACCAGTTACATCGTATAGGGCTGAGCTCCCCTGCTCCACACAGATCTACCTAGCACCAGCAGCACACTCCACACCTCCACACCAGACCTCCACCCACTCACCTATAAGCTACATGCTTTAGAGCACCAGGCCTGGCATCCAAGCCTTGTTCACAGCTGTGACATAATCCTTCACGAGCATGGCCCTCTGAAAACACCACCTGCTGACGGAGAATCGGTTCACTCTCAGTGAGCAGCTCAAGACTTTGGCAGGGACAGCTGAAATGTTGCCTTACTCCAGCCCATAGACACTGGCTTCAGTGGAGACTTGCTCTGTGTTCTGGGCTCTGTCAGGAGGCAGCGGTGTGAGTTTAAACATAAGGACATGGACACTGAGGGACCCACATCCTGGTGAATCGACTCAGATGAGGCTGCAGGACTGTGCTCACCAGGCTCCATAAGCTCATACTGTGTAAACTATTGATTTTCCATCAGCTACAGAACAGCACAGGGCTGTTTTACACAAGATTTGTGGAGACTGAACAGAGCCTGTTCACAGCAGTCCTACAAACCTGCTGGAGTGAAGAGCTCCCATGCACTGCATCATAAGGTTCACTATAACTACAAATGAACTTAACAAGTTAATGGTTTAGCACCATTCACACAAAAACTGAACCATGTTCATCAAAGGGACACCACAGCTTCATGTTGTATATTTCCAGTACAGTAGAGCTTACCTAAGTACTACTTAGCATTGCAAAACTATAGCATTATTATTGTTATCATAGAGGAGGTTTATTTTTGTAAGCTTAATAATATATGGGAGAGAATGGTGTTTCTAGAAGTTTTACACAAAGCTCGTCAGTTCATGTTTCTTGTACTCTGTTCTTCTCAAACACAAGGCTATAAGTATTGTTTTCTACTCTTTAAATGCATGTCTGTGCCTGCATAAAGTCAATTAGAGCAGCCGGTGGAGTCCGTGTAATTCTTGAGTAACACGTGCTTCATCAGATCTGTCTGGGCCTCGCGCTGTCAGAACATCTCAGCCCAGGACACGTCCTCCTCATGGAGTTTACAGAGTGAAGGAGCCTCAGCCCCTCCACCGCCTGGAGCCGCCCTCAACACCCCGCACACATCATATCTACAGTATTAAAGGTGCACTGTGCAGCTCCTCTGACGGAGGGTCTGGCATCAGCTCGTCTCCATGGAGATGTCATTGCTTGGCCTGGGATGTTCCACAGTTTGGCATTAAGCAAATACATATTTTCTCTTTCAAAACTACCTTATTACTTGTCTCCATGGAGGTAGTTAGATTAAATTTCATCCTGTAGAACATTTCGGGGTAAAACATGAACATCTCCATGGAGTCGAACAGGTGGTCAACCTCCCAGAAAAGTTACACAGTGGATCTTTATCATCTCTATTTGAAAACTGCAGTATAAAACTCCCTCGTCACCGCCTCTTTTGCTGGAATTCATAAAGATGCATTGCCCAACTTTTCTGGTGGTTTGTCCGTCACCTGCTTGTCTCCATGGAGATGTTATTGCTTTGTCTGAAATGTTCCACGGTTTGACTTTAAACACGTCTATCCAGCATTTATTCATTACGGATGATTATTGCTCCAAAAAGTCGATAATTCAGTCGAAAAGTTGTCTCGATCGCGATAAAAAAAGTTAAATCTCTACCGTAGACAAACTAATAACATCTCCATAGCGACAAGCAGGCTAGAAAAGTCCTGCAGTGCACCTTTAAACCAAGACCCGCAGCCAGTTTTCTTTTCTTTCGCCCACATTATCGTTTTTTGCTGGATGAAATCGACACAAAGTCCAAATGGAATTCATACTGTACAAATAAAAACTATACTTTTTTAGCACTTAATGTGAAAGTTGCATTGTAGCTGCTCAGACGGCGTGGTGTGAATAGAATAACCATTTTCATTATTTTTATTTAAGTAGTTACACAAATAAAATAATTATTTAAGTTTTTTGTTGTTTTTACCATTGTAATGTAAGTAATATTTTTATTCATGTATTGTAAATAAAAAGAATAACTTTGTTCATCTTTAAATATACCAATATGTTGATTAAAACGGCATGTCTCACTCTGCTTGTAGCTAGTGTGTTTCCAAAAAGGTGAAAAAATATGATCAGGAATGAGTTTGATAACGTAGATTTAAGCTTTTATTCAGTATAGAAATGTAAAGAGTGCAGAAAAACTTCATAATCAAGTAAGTTTCCATTGGTTTTTGGTCTTGGAGCTGGAATTAAAACGTTAAAACGTCTCAAAAAGTCATAAAATATTCAGTTTACGGTAGTTAGCTTTTAGTACGAGTATTTTAATAACTATAAAAACCAAAAAATACACATATAACAGGTAATTTGAGGTCATATTTGAGTATTTTCTTGAGTATTTGTATTTTTTTTATGAGAAGGTGCTACACGAAATGGATTTTTTCAAATTTTCTACCTTTTTATGATATTCTCTCCTAAAAAATATGGCTCAACGGGTTTTAGATCCATGCATGTTTGAGTCATTTTTTCATACGTTTAGCTTTAAAACACGACTTTAGGTTCATTATCCGGACGTATGATGATTATTAAAGTTAAAATGGTGATTTAAATATGTTTCGTTTCAGCAGTTAATGCCCCATAGAAGTAAAATCTTGAACAAAAATGACAGAACATTGCAAAGAAAAGCAATTGTTCATTAGCGATTCCTTAAAACTTTATTATTCATGTGTATTTTAGAAACAAACAGATAGAAAGAACCATCTTAAAAGTTAATCTGTTGGAATTCAGAGGCAACGGCATTTGGAACGAAGGATTTACAGCGATAAAATATGAATTATTCGGCGTAATCTGTATTATATAATGTATATTCAGTTACACTATACTTGGAAATGGATAATCTATGTCGCCCAAGGATCATTGTGTCGTAATTTGCACGTTTTAAATCGCAAATATTAATCTAAAACAACTTAATAAAAGAAAACGTTCATACGAGTCCAATGGGAGATCGTGAATTTCCAACTCTGATTGAAAACTGAAGAACGCAGGATTTTTTATCTGCACAAAAATGACTTCAGAAAGCCGCAGAATCGATCGACAATATGGCATCTTGGAAAAAAAAAGTTCTCCGACGTCCTCGAATCACAAACACAACTTCGGTGGCGTAAACGATGAGTGGAAACGACTATAACATATCAATAAAAAGTCAACTTTGCATCGCAGCTCCGCTTTAAATCACTTTTATTATAAATTTTATGACATGGAAAATCTGTTTCATAGACCCAGAATGGCGTCCAATGCCCAAAGAATCCCCCGGTATCTGCGCTCGGCGAAAAAAAACGAGCCAAAAGTCTGAGTCGAGCTGGAAATTCTGTGCTTTTTTATGGAAGTACACAAACAGGTTGGTGCAGTGAACCTGTCCTGTATTAATTTCCTTTCCCAAATAGCGGTGGAGCTGTGTTGTGCGGCGATAGCGCGAGACCACCCACACCTCCGCCGTATTTACAGTCGTGGAATTCCAACTCGTCTACGCCGCGTTCAAATCCAATCAAAATGGCGGAAACTGGAACTCGCTAATAGCCGCGTTCGACCCGGCGTTTTTTTTGGGTTTTTTTGCACCGTCTGTGGCACAAATTGTTCGTTTTTTTTTTTTCGTTTTTCCCCTCCAGATCGGCCCTCGTCTGGCTATCTTCCCCAAACAGTGTAACCCAGTACTTTGAATAAACATGAGGAGTCTGTATACTAAATATTTGTAAGAGTGAGATGGCTGGAAGTGCATACTATATTATTGTATACATGACAAAGAGCCGGCTCGAGCGATACTTATAGGGTAACGGGAGCGAGGGGCCGGAGCGGGAAAAAACGGGAGCTTCAAGACGAAAATGAGAGTGTTTGGAACCTACTTTTCAGACCAACAGAGCAAATAAACGGACCAGAGGAATAAATACGTGTTGTTGGTACATTTACTAGATTTACTGTACTTTTCTAGCTGCGTACTTTTACTCCTACTGCTTGGATGATACTTTTTAATGACGAAAGTTGTAAAGGTTTTGTATTGACATTGGCCACGTTTTAATGATGTTTCCCGAATGAAATAGATCGGATTTAAATGATTCTCCTTCGAGTTTACGTGGAAATAATAAATCTGAATGAAGATTTACACGGAAAAGATGTTCAATTGGATTTATTTAATTTTGTTCAATGTCAAAGACTCAGGACACGAACGTATTTACGACGACTGGAAGAAAAAAACATGTTTGGCTTTTTCGAATCTTTTGTTCTTCAGCTTTGTTGTTCTGCTGCTTCGACTGTTTCCACTTGTTTTCGCGCAATTATTAGAAAAATTGTTTGGGTTTCGAGACCAGAGTTTGCCTTTTCCATCGCGACCCAATGAGCATGAACGACCTGAATTATTTTTAAGAGGAATAAACTTTTACATGATCACAGAATAAATTAAATCGACTTTATAGAATAAAGTTTAATTCTGAATAATCTTTAGGGCTTAAGTAAAGCAGAATATATTTTTATTCTGAATTAAACTATTTTTAATGGGATTTAAAGCTCTTAAACGGGCCAAATGAATGAAAAATGACAAATAAATACTATATTGATCACAGGCTTCTAAAAAATTGTTACTTAAATCCATTTTTATAGTAAAAAGAAAGAAAAAAATGATTTAAATATTTGTGTTTTTTGCAGCTCTTCTTCAGATATGGTTTAGTTTTCCTCATTTTTTTAGGTCCGTCCATTGAAAATTCCAGATTTTGTGCATTATTTGAGGTTTTGTTCTTCCAGTTACCTTAATTTCAAATCATAAATCCAATCCATTGAAAATACCAGATTTTGTGCATTACTTGATGTTTTGTTCTTCCAAGTTGAGTAGTACTTTACACAAATACTCTTCTTGAACCACTTCTTTGTACTTTTACTGGAGTGATATTATTTTAAAGTAACTTCTCTACCACTTCTTTTTAATTTTTTTTTGTCTGATCCAGGTTTATATACAGTCTCTATCCTTTTATTTCTTTTTAACAAACATTTATCGACCATTATCTGACCCAACTCCAGCAAAACCATCAACTCAGCCTCTTCTTTTTGACTTTAAAAAATCTGCTCATGTTTAACAAAAGGAAACTATTCTTCTGAGTCATAATCTGATGCTATTAGAAGGACAAAACCTTAAATAATCCGTAAAATCTGGTATATTATTAAAAAATACACCACGAAAACTGGGAAAACGAGACCATTTCTGAAGGAAAAGTGAAGAAACACAAAGGTCCAAATCATTTAACACTGTCAATACGACTTTAAGCTTTTTTTTTTGCCTCTAACAATAAAAAATGGATGTAAAAAGCACATTTTCAGGAGTGTTCATGTTGCTAATGGCTAATGCTAGTTAACTTATGATTTTAAAGTTATTTCGCCTGTTCTTTCTGCTCAAACAAAACTAACTTAAAAGAGCGTCACACCTCCAGGGAACGTCAGAAGATTGAATATCTGCCCCGGTAAAAGTTTAATCCATACGTCAAAGCATTTTAAAGATCACAGTTTTCACCAAAAGCAAACATTTGACACAAAATCGATGTTCTCTTAGAGTAATGCTTGTTAAAACTCTTCAGATACTAATTACCGTCTGAGCGAGGCCTAATAAATGGGCTTCATTAGAGCCGGTATCCTGTGCTACAATAACGCAGCCGACGGCCTTGTTTTATTTCAGCGCGGCAGTCATAATACGAAAGGAAAAGATTTAAATCAGAAAGAATGAAGTGCTTCCTCCGTTTTGACAGGGCAAGTGCAACCAAAAGTGAAAAATGCTGACAGGAATGAGTAGTGTTGCATAAACGCGCCAAGACCTCCTTCAAGGTGGTCGGCGAGTGCGGTTTGTTTTGTTATGTGATAAGCTGAGAGTTTAGCGAGGCGGAGGGGAAGGCAGCGGCCCAATCAGAACCTGCGTCTTCATTAGCTCTGGAGTGGGAGGATGAGATTACCGCAGGGCTACTCACTGACTCATGGCTGTGTAAACACATGAGGTCAGATCGAGCGGGGGACGAGCGACTCCGACACCGGCGAAGGAAAACGAGACGGACGCCGGACGAGGTGCTGTCGTCATCGAGAAGTTTGTCTCCTCGAACTCGAAGGTGACGTTAGAAATGGACGAAAGCAAAAGCGTGAGGAGCCGAATAAACCGAAGTTCAGTTTGCTATTCACATATTGTCCCTTGTCCCACTGTAACTGTTTTAGATGTTGCTGTTCCAGTTTGGACCGCGGTGCCCCCTAGTGTCCAGGACCTGGACCCCTCCCTCCTTCATGTCCTGGATTAATCTGTCCTCGTCCTGTTAGATCAGTAGTTTCCTTCTGCCAATAGCTTTGGTCTACAGATTTACAACCTTATTGGCAGTGGATTCGTCCTGGTCATCTATGCCTGTCCGTCCATGGGAGTGGATCTCTCCTTCACTGTGGTTCTCCTCGAGGTTTCTCCGTTTTTTCCCACTGGGTTTTTTTTTTTTTTTTAGTTTTTCCTTGCCGTAGAAGGAGGGTCTAAGGACAGGAGATGCTGGGACAATTATCCATTTGCTGCTTGTTGTTGGACATTCTGTATTTTTGAATTATTAATTGTTATCTTCTTATTCTGCTTCATTCTCTGACATCTCTGTTTGCTAATATAACAATTTTGTGAAGACCGCCGAGATAACTGTTGTTGTGATTTTGGGCTATACAAAAATAAATTGAATTAAATTGAATTGAAGATCTGCAGACGCACTGACGCTCCGAGGCGACGTTACATGGACCTCTAGGGGTGGAATGTTCAGTGGTTGCCATGGAGACGCATTAGCAAAAACTGTCGAAACTTTTACCATCTGAAAACTTGAGGAAAAAAATTGATTTAAACGGCACATTTTCAAGAGCCTGTGATCAATACGAGCGTCCGTGGTTCTGTTTAGGAGTTTGATTTTCGACTAAAAAAACAAAACTAAACTGTTGGCTAACGCTAACTAGCTTGAGACTGTAATGCCATTTGAGAAGATTTTGTTTAACGGCACAAATCATCTCGTCTCTATACAGTGCTTATTTATGACAGTATTACAGCAAATGTCATGAAAACAAGAAAACATAAATAACTTCATAGTACATCAAAAACTTGTTTCAAATGTACAGTTTCAATCCAATCCAATCCACTTTATTTCTATAGCACATTTCATAAACAACAGTTTCCAAAGTGCTGCACAAATACGTCAGTCTGCCCCAGGTCGGCTGTGACTGCAATAGTCTCTTACATCACCAAATGTGGAAAGACTGAACAATGCACCAAACTGTGAAGAAACATCAGGTGTTTGAAAAAGACTTTATTGTTTAAGTATGAAGATCTTCACTGGAGCCATTTAACTATATTTTTTGTAATAAACTACATTTGTACGACACTTTACGCCTCATAATCAGGACAGACCAAAAGCGCAAATGAAAGAAGGTAGAAAAGAAAATGCAGTTGGTTATGATACAGAAACTTTTAAATAGGTGAGTTTTCTTGGTGGTGGTAAAGAATTTTGAAATCCAAATCAAGAAAAATGATCTGATGAAGACTTTTTTGCCAAAACCTTATTAAAAAAATTAAATAAAATAAACTTTTTGGACATCAGCCATCTGAATGTGTTGTATCTTCCTTCATCTGCACATCTACAAAAATGTTATTGTGCATTTCCTGTTCCTTTTGAAAGAATCGACCTCTCAGTGAAGAGTCTGAGGCGTTATCAATGAACCCGGGGCCACGTTCCCAGTGTGAGGAGCTTTCACATCTACTATGAGCTCAGCCTTTTTCTGGATCCAGAGCTTGTTTACGTCCCGGGCGCAGCACTGACTCGAATCCATGAAATGATGCAATTATGGATCCCACTGAGGCCCAATCTGTCGTGTTTACACCAGAGACGAGGACCAGGTAGAACTGATGAAGACGCCGACGCCCGGAGAGACCTGAGCGCTTATACCTGGACCTGGTGAAGACGCTCTGTTCCACCTGGTGATGTCATACAGGAAGTGCTCCACTGTGTTTTTAAAAACTCTCTGCACCTTCACTAGAGTCATTTGGAAAACTTCTCCTGGATGAAAATAATGGTAAAAAGCTCCCACTCTGTGACATCACAAGGTGGAGAGTCAAATCTGTGTAATCCAGGACGTTTAAAGCTCCAGTCACATTAAGTTCAGTGCCAGAACCTCCATGTTACTGTTACTAAACTGAGACCAACTGTGAGGAAATGTATGTGACGTGCAAATAATCAAAGACAAAGACAATTGGACAGGGGGCCAAATGAAAAAAACTGGCTACAAGCCGAGGGCCGGACTGATCGAATTTTCATTGAAAACATTTAAAATGGCCGCACATAGTCTAGTGAACATAGACTGTATAAAAAAGTATATATGTGGTCTATGCTAGTGAACCTAATTGAATCTACTGAAAGCCTAACAAATATATTACTATATGATCGGATTGGTTAAATAAAGCAATATTTTCTTATGGCTCTGTCAGTAGTTTTTTAATTTTCAACAGGCAATAAATAAATATTATAAATAATAAATCAATATCATCCCAGGGGCCATAGAAATCCCTCTCGGGGGCCGGATCTGACATATGGGATCTAATTAGTCCATTTATTTAAGTTAAAGTTTCTATTTTACACAAGACTCATGATCTTTCACTTGTTACAATGCTATAAACTCCTTAAAAACAGTGGCTCAGTAGTTTAACCACTTCTCCACTAACCCAAAAGTCACTGGAACCATTCCCGGACCAGTGCATTCTGTCACTGTGTCCTTTGGCAAGACACTACAGCGGCCTGATCAAAGCCGGATCTTGTCGGTTCTCAGAAGCTCAGCCGGACCTGGTCTGTGTTTGGACTGAAGACCGCAGGAAATACCAGGTCCCACAGTGGGGCATCAGGGACCAAACCTGACCTTGTGTCCTCAGGCAAGGCACTTCACTCACTGGTTGGTGATGGTGCAGACTGGGGGCCTCACTTCCATCAGTCTGTAGCTGTAGCTCATAGTAACTCACCTCTGCCAAGTGTGGAGAGAGTGAATAAAGTAAAGATATAAAAGCTCCTCTTAAATCCAGTGATTATTAAAGTCGTACGAGCAAAATGTACAACGTAAAGCATCTTTAAGAGTCCAACATAAGTGAGGAAATCCCATCAGCTCTTATTAGTCGTGTAGTTCTGATTTACCCCGGTGACCAGGCGGCTCCTCGCTCTTCTCTTTCTCCGGTGATCTGATGTATTGTATGTTTGGCGACTCGTGCTACTGCATGTTTACGTGATCCCAAATATATCCCTGTGCCGTCGGAGAGGATTCCTGCGATCCATTTCTCCTGCGCCGAACGTGGCGGTCAAAGACAACATCGCTCTTTGTCTGCCTCCACTCTCCATGAGGCCGGCCTAGGTAAACAACCGATGGAGGCTGGAATGGACCACCTAGGTTTTAGTTTCCATTTGGGGGTATCTCCTCAAAGCAGCGCCAGTACATTTTCCGAAACACATTAAAAAGAGTTATGCAAATGGTTTACGGCAGCGCTCGCGGTGGCGGTATTGTTATATTAATCTGTATACACTGTGGCTGGTCTTGGCAGGGCTCTTTTGTTTGTCCTCGGGCCTAATCTGCAGGGTTCATCTCAGACTTACAACGCTCGCAGTCAACACACGGACATGCTCCTCGCCGTCGCGCTAACACCGGGGCTAATGCTCGGGTCAAACAGTGCGCGGCTGCTAACGACCGGAGCCAAGCGGGGACAAAAAGGAAGCCAAGTCTGTCGTGGCGATGAGACGATGCACCTGACACGAAGGGAAAGAACTTGTAGATGTTAAAAAATGTCAAATAAAAGCCAAACTATTTCATTTTAAAGCTCAAAAGTCAAGTTAGAACGTTGTTAGCTTATTAAAAACTGTTGCGTTTGAGCTACATATAGTTACATCATTAGCATTATGCATCATTTTGTTAACATTTAGACTTTTAAAATTGATATTTATCTAAAACGACTTAATAAAACAAATAAATCAGCTAACTTCAACATCTTCAACCCATCTTTTTAAATTTCTACCCAAACAACTACGCCGCGCTGTTTATCCTATGCGCGTCTCAGATTTAGAAAATAAAACTGGAGAACGAAGCGGCCGGCGGCGGTGAAAATATCTCGAAAATAAGAGATGTAAGATTGCTCAAACACGCACAAATCACTCCAAATAGAACTTCGGGGAGGTCAGCGAGGAGGGAAAACAACTATAACGTGGTTAAAAGGTCTGAAATGTCGATTTTGGAGAATAGGTCTGCTTTAAATTAGATGTACAGATGTTATCACGCAGACCAACACTAGTTTTGAGCTAAAAATACTCCTGTCTGTCGTTAGTTACTTCATATTTAGTCACATAACACGGCGTATACTGGATATAGCGAGGTGCATTTTCTCACAAAACAATAGTGCGTCCAGTTATAACATTACAATGGCACTTTTCTTCCCGCTGTGAGTGTGCGACACCCGCTCAGCCTCACGGTGCACAGGTTTTATAGGGTCAGGCAGACGTGACCACAGCAGACCTGAGTTCATGGGAAACTCTGAGAACAGTTACGTGGTTAAAGTGGTTCAGTTATTGGATTTTGAATGTTAAAAAACTATTATAGCATAATGTGAGTGGTAAGGGTTAATATTTCATATTTAGCCCTAAAAGTAAAGCTAAATTCTACACATGTAGGAGCCATAAAGTCATGAAAAAGTCATGGAAAAGTTTTGAAATTTTGTCAGTGAAAAAGAGTGGGAACCCTGTATGTATAGATCATAGTTTATTCAGAATTAATTACAGCAATAATGTGGAAAACGTGCCCGAACTATTCACATTTTTTTTTTTTTTTTTTTTTTTTCTTCTTTTTTGGGGGGGTTGACTCCGTTTAACCGAGCAAACAGTGGGAACAAAATGTAGGAGGAGGAATATTTAGTATTTAAACAAAGCAGGTAAAGCTCGTTTTTGCAGTCTTCATTTTTTTTATTAGTAAATTATTAAAGATCCAAAATTTACTCCTCAAAAACAGACCTGGACTTGTGTTTTGTTTGAGTAAGACTTTATTATGACTAGACGTGTGCATTTCCTTGAATCTAACGATACGATACATATGATACACGATTCAATATATCCGAACGCTCAAATTAATCAAAAATTATGATTTCTATTTAATTAAAAAAAAATGTTAGGTGCTCTGCTTAATTATAATTTTTAATTTGTACATGCACGTCTCCCTCTCCGTCCCCTCGCCCTTTGATCTCACGCTCTTACTTCCGGGTTCCGTTGTTGACGCAGTTTATTCACCATTCTCAGGTAGTATCGCAGATTCAGTGTAAAGTTCAGAATTCAATAAGGTCCGTAGCGCTGATTATTTGTTTTATTTAGTGCTTGATGCTATGGACCGTGTTAGCCGCGGTGTTTGTACCCGTCATGCTAACGGGCTGCTCACCTGTTCGGTTTCTTTCACCGCCCTCGTCCCGCGGCTAATACAGGTGTGTATATACAGGTGTGGCGTGATATCGGACCTCCAAACAATTGCTTAGTTGTACAATCGGGGGTAATGTGCCTTTTTACTTTATAGTTTTTTAGCCTGGGAGTTGAAGTGCCCTGTCGCCGCTTTACCTTAGCTTAGCTTAGCTTGTTCTACCTTTTCTGTGCACCGGTGTTCTCCGGATATTGGACTGGATGTACAAACAACTTTGGAACTGTGAAACTAATTGTCAACTTCTGGAAAGTGTCACAGTGAAGCAGGTTGGAGCCTATTATTATGATATTTTAGTTTCTGTAATATTTGTGATTTTATTTTATTTTTTTAATATATTAAAGGGGGAATATCTTTTTCTATTGGTCGAGAAATAACCATTTTTCGATAATTTATTTGGGGGAGGAGCCTCGTACTATAAAACAGGCTCTAAATATCCATTTAACAGCCCCTTAACCCCCGACTGTCACGAATATGCGACAAGTTTTCGCAAATTTGCAACATTCCCAATTTTTTTGCTATAGTTAAATGAATTATCTCAGCTTAATTTACAAGCTACTTAAAGGCAAAATAAAACACTATTTATTTATTTATTTTTTAATATACATCTATATAAATTCAGGCGTTCAAGGTTTTTTATTTTTACAGTTGTGTGCACTTCTGGGAATAAAACCACCAACACTACGCCATATCATTTCTTTTTCTTTACTTTTCCGTTTTCATGTTAACAGATACTTTTTACTTTTTTTACAGCAGCAGTTGGCAATTCCAGGCCTGAAATCATCCAAATGACTCTAATAAAGGTGAGTGTCGTTTAAAAACCCAGTGGAGCACAACCTCTACGACCACACGACAGCACAAAAATGAACAGTGTTTTCAGTTTGAGAGAAAAACTGCAGGATTTCTGTGTTAAAACGTGTGAGAATGAAACAAAAACTACATTATAACATGGATATAAAAGAAAAAGAGCGTAAAATGGACCCGTAAACTTTGCTTCACACTTCGACGTTAATTAACACGAGCCTCCATATGTGTTTGAGGAAATGGATTATGGACGAAAGCTGAATAATTATGAATCGTTGAGCATTTACTCTGCTAAAAGCGTTCGGTGGGGCAGTTTTGGTGGAGAAGTGCTTTCTGGATTCTCTCTAATCCCTGGTTTGGTGCAGCTCTGCCCGTGGAGTAACTGTGGTGTTGTTCTAATCTGCGTAAAGCTCTGTGACGAATGGCTGCGTCGCCCACTGTTCACTCCACACTTCAGGGATTTCCTCCTCAGAGCCGAGGAAGAGCGACAGCAGCACATCTGCAAATACAAACACGTCAGGGGCTGAAAAGGCTCGAATCGTGCTCGATTTTATTCTCTGATCTGTGTTGGAATCGCAAATGGAGTTGGAGTTGTGGTTTTTGTTTAGTTTTCGCAGTTTTAACGCACAAAACCTGCAGATTTAGAAGCGGAATCTGTTTTTTTTTTAAGTGGAGATCGTCGAAACAAAACAGGATTAAACTAGGACTAAACCAAAACTGAACCAGGACTCAACCAGGACTAAACCAGAACTAAAACGGTACTAAACCAGGCTTAAACCAGAACTAAACTAGAACTAAACCAGGTCTAAACTAGGCATAAACCAGGCATAAACGAGGACTGAACCAGAACTGAACCAAGACTGAACCAGGAATGAACCAGGACTAAACCAGAACTAAAACGGTACTAAACCAGGCTTAAACCAGGAGTAAACTAAAATTAAACCAGGATTCAACAGGACTGAACCAGGCCTTAACAAGAACTAAGCCAGAATTAAACCAGGTCTAAATTAGGCATAAACCAGGACTGAACCAGGACTGAACCAGGACTGAACCAGGACTGAACCAGGCCTTAACCGGAACTAAACCAGAATTAAACCAGGTCTCAACTAAGCTTAAAACAGGACTAAACCAGGACTGAACCAGGACTGAACCAGGACTGAACCAGGTCTAAGTCAGCTCTAAACCAGGACTCAACCAGGATTAAACCAGAACCGGACCAGGTCTAAACCAGGATTAAACCAGGACTAAACCAGAACTGAACCAGGTCTAAGTCGGATCTACACCAGGACTAAACCAGGACTAATCTTGGAGTTGAAGGCGAGAGGAGACCCCCATGGAGCCCGTGGTGCAGGGTCCACGGTCCTACGGGATCATCCTCACACTCAGTCCTGGTTCAGTTCTTGTTTAGTCCTGGTCACTGCAATTGCCAAACTTGACTGACCTAAATGTAAAATGTCGCTGTAAATTAAAAGCTAACATTACACTAACGAGGTGGAACTGAGCATTTAAAGTTTTGGAGCTGCAGACAGACTAATAAACCAGGATTAGTCAAACACAAACACACAAAAACACAACTCCAGGTTTGTTTAAAGACGTAGCAACATTATAACACGGCTAAAAGCTAATAAGAGTCATTTTTAATGCATAGACACACTCAAGTGAGGTCTGGATCTTACTCAGAAACATTGATTTGGTTCAGTTCTATGTCAGAATCTCCTCGTGTTGTGTTTTGAGATAAGTTTTAGCGCGTAAACTCCTCCCGACAGACAAAGTTATACTGGTGATGAATGAAGTGGGGGGTTTTCACACTCTGCTCTTGCATAAACCCTGCGGGCCTCTGTTGTCCTCATCAGGCTGCACAGGTGTCCCGCGGGTCCCGACCTCTCACCTTTGACCTCTCACACCTGGGCGACTCCTTTGCACGGCCGCTCCCAACTCCGACCCCACATTGTCCATCAAGTCGTCCCGGGGTCACCTGCTGGGAAAAGCATTAAGGACGCCGCGCTTCTCGCTTTAAACGACGACCGACGTGTTTCCCGTTGAGGTTTTGTTTCAGTATCGTCGAATCGGCTGCGGTGTAATTAACTCTTAAATAGCAAAACAGCTATTGTTTGCTTTGAGATAAGTTCACGTCTTTGTGTGTGTTTAATCTGGATTTGTAATATTTGGAGTTCAGCTGCAGCATTTGTCAGAACGCCTGTGTGTTTTCAGTCACTAATTGCTAATTTGTGCAGCGCTCGCCACAAAGGAATTTCGCAGATGTTCGCGAGGAGATTGTTTTATCACATGTTTAATAGATTTCGCGGTTTTCAGGCTTCGCGCTCTCGCCGTTCGCTTTTCGGTCGTTCTGTAGTCGTAGCTGCCCTGGGGCGGAGTAATGTTACCGCGGCTCGTCGTCTGTGTCTATGACCCATCCTGCTGCCGCTAATCGTACAGAAACGGGATCATTTTTGTCTCGAAACGCTCTCTCTAAACATAAAACCTGCATTCTAAAGCCTGGTAATGTCCCACGCTTTGGCTCTAATTAGCAGTGTAACGATATCCAAGTCTCACGATGCGATATCATCACGGTATGATATTTATTGCAATATCATGGGAAAGCTCACGATATTACTATATTATACATAATAACAAGGCTTTTAGTGCAACATTTATTATCATATTCAGATCAACGACAATTAAACATTACTAATACATTTTCAGTTGGAGTTAGCATTAGCCACCAAACACCAATATTATAGCGTGTTTCAGTGTTAATTCAACTTCCCCTAATGTTAATTCAACTTCCACAAGTGTTAATTCAACAGATTGGACTCATGTAAACACTAAGAAAATTGTGAAAAGTGAATTTTAACACTTCACTTTTTGCTGTGTGTTAATTCAACTTCCCCTAGTGTTAATTCAGCTTCCCCTAGTGTTAATTCAGCTTCCCCTAGTGTTAATTCAACTTCCACAAGTGTTAATTCAGCTTCCCCTAGTGTTAATTCAGCTTCCCCTAGTGTTAATTCAACTTCCACAAGTGTTAATTCAGCTTCCCCTAGTGTTAATTCAGCTTCCCCTAGTGTTAATTCAACTTCCACAAGTGTTAATTCAGCTTCCCCTAGTGTTAATTCAGCTTCCCCTAGTGTTAATTCAACTTCCACAAGTGTTAATTCAGCTTCCCCTAGTGTTAATTCAGCTTCCCCTAGTGTTAATTCAACTTCCACAAGTGTTAATTCAGCTTCCCCTAGTGTTAATTCAGCTTCCTTCAGTGTTCATTCAACTTTCTTTAGTGTTCATTCAACTTCAAATTCAGGATAACTCTACACAGTGTTATCCATTTACTCTCAAAATGTTAATATAACTCTAGATTTTGGGGTTAAACAGGAACTTTGGTTCAGTGTTATTTAATTAACATTTCCAAAAAAAATTAAATTAACTCTAGAACAGATTGAACTCAAATAAACCCTGAGAAAATGTTAAAAATGATTCTGAGAGTCAATTTTAACACTCCACTTTTTGCTGTGCGTTAATTCAACTTTCTTTAGCGTTCATTCAACTTCCCTTAGTGCTAATTCAACTTCCCTTAGTGTTAATTCGACTTTCTTTATTGTTAATTCAAATCCCGCTAGTGTTCATTGAACTTTCCCTAGTGTTAAATCAACTTCTGCTAGTGTTAATTCAACAGATGGGACTCAAATAAACTCTGAGAAAATGTTCAAAATTATTCTGTTAGCGACGATTTTAACACTCCACTTTTTGCTGTGTATTAATTCAACTTTCTTTAGTGTTCATTCAACTTCCGCTAATGTTAATTCAACTTTCTTTAGTGTTCATTCAACTTCTGCTAGTGTTAATTCAACTTCTGCTAGTGTTAATTCAACTTCCCCTAGTGTTAATTCAACTTTCTTTAGTGTTAATTCAACTTTCAACTTTCTTTAGGGTTCATTCAACTTCCCCAACTTTCTTTAGTGTTAATTCAAATTTCTTCAGGTGGAACAGAACATTTTGAGCCCAATAAAACCGTATTACCCAATGACAAAACACAACTCATGAACTTGAACATCTCTTGACGCTCGCCAGGGTGAATTTTGCGTAACGATCCAACATATCCTGAAGTTATGATGGACGACCCCGCTCTGAAAACACATCAGTTTGACGATAAAATTATAGCTGCATTTAATCACGCGATAAGTGAACTTTAGAAATAGGAGCCGGAGTGAGATATTACTCATTGGCAAAGGGAACGGCCGTTAGTCTGCGCTGTCCGAAAATGTCAAAATGATAATGCGCTGTTTTTATTCCTCGGCCTCGTTGAAATGAAAGGACCGGTTTTCTCCGCACGTCACTTCTGGGCCGGTTTATCTCGTTTTTGTTCTATTTATCACTTTTCTTGTCTCCAGTCTCCGCGGAGTTTTAGGTCATGCTGCAGATACGTGGCTACCAGTCAAAAGTTTGGACACATTTATGTTTCTTCTTTATTTCCGTGATTATTTGCGTCGTAGATTCTCGGCGAAGGCATGAAAACTATGAATGAACGCGTGTGGAATGTGGCAAGCAAAACACAAACTCGAAATTACTCAGAACGCGTTGGAGATTAGAAAAAAAATATGGCCGACCTTTGCTTTGACACGGCGCACCTGCGAAAAGTGAAAACGTTTCTGGACACTTTTAGAGGATTTTAATACTTATTTTTTCCGTTTTGCTCCTCACTCTAATAATGATGTTTTATGTCGAGGGCCGCTATTCGAACCACTATTTTTTTGGAGGAAAAAAAGCAGTGAACGGGAATGAAACTCTCCGTGGAAAATCGCAGGTGTCAAACTGTCGCTATAAAAGTTCATCTTAATTCCAGGCGTGTGATCGATGCGCTTCATCTGCTTCAAAGAGCTTCATCTGGTGTTCAGATTTGCACAGAATCAGCCGCGTAACATGTCTCTGTAACACCACATGACCGTTCTGAAGCCAAGTGTAAAAAAGAACCTTTATTTGGATGATTTTTTTGTATTTCATTTAACTGTTTAAAAGACGTTGGCATAAACCATCAGAAACTATGAATATTTAGGTCAAAAAGTTAAATTTTAGATCATAATTGGCATCTGAGCAACAGTTAATCGACTTTCATCTGATTTTTGAACTTGGAGATTAAATAAATATCATGAAATTAACTTCCTATATGCTTTAAAGGTGCATTGCGGAACTTTCTAGAGGCGCTCATCCCAACTTTCATGAGATAAAATGAGCAATTAACCAATTTCAAGTGGTTTACGGTTGAAAAAAAGGCCTTGAAACACATATTCTTCATCAGTGGGGTCGCCGCTTCACAGATCTGACCTGTAACTTGGGCGAGTGGCGTCACCTGCTTGTTTCCATGGATATAGGTCAAAAAAGGGTCAAATACAGGTCAAAAAATAAAGTTTCAGATCACCTCGATTAAAATCCTGCATTAGGTTTTAGCACCAAAAGACGATTTAGGAAGAAATTTCGAACTTTTGCGTTTTCAAGTAACTTTTTATGGACTTTCTAAGCAACTTCAAATTTTCAACTTTCAAATTAATTTTTATGCAATTTTTATGCAAGTTTTGAGAAATTATTCCAATATGCCTTTTTATTTGGCTTGTTATGTTATAGTAAAGGGTAATTTTCAAGTGTTTCAAGTGTGCATAAAATTTGGCTGCAGATATTATGGTTAAATACGGAACCAAATAAAAAAACAAGTAATTCTAATCTAAATAATCTTAAAAAAATAAAATAAACCTATACATTACATACATTACAAACATATACATACAAACATATACAACGGTGAACCGATTTATTTTATTTTTTAATTATATTGTAGAACATTCTAGGTAATGCTTTAACACCCTCATGGAACAAGCAGGTTTTTTATATGTTTGGGGGTTTTTTTCTTTTCTTTTTTTCTTTTCTTTGGATTTACCGCAACACAAATCGAGCTGTGTCAAATGATCGAGGAACAGACAGAGAACGAGAACTTTACGTATGAATGTCTATGGTAAAAACTACTTCATTTGGCCCATCGGGAAATTCTCAGAGTGGATTTCCCTCCTGACTCAAACCACGTATGATTTTTTCCCCTCCTGATTACTTATATCATAAAACACTGTGTAAAGTGTCTCCTTTTTCATTTCTCACTTCACTACCCTATATTTTGGAAGGAAAATGGTCAAATAGTTTAACCACCAACTTGTAAAACAGCTATGTTTAAACCTAAGCACTCCAATTAGTGGTTATGTCCCTTCCAAACATATGATTCGTCATTACAATAAAATCCTTGTCCAAATGTACTGGAATTGCCTGGTGTATTGTAACTATAGTTCACTGGTGGTCCTTAATCTCCCTGGATATGTTCGGAGCA
>JACN01001261.1:0-17535 GCA_000787155.1 Scartelaos histophorus | reverse complement strand
GGCTCGGGGGGCGGCTGCAGCAGGTGAAATAGCCCCTCTAGTTAGCGTAATGACTGGTCAGAGGCTCAAATTGGGCATGCAGCTTATAGCAAAAGGCCAGGTTTGCTCATGCTCGCGCCATGATAGGGCAGTGGGAGCCGTTCACCACCAAATCGATGCTAAAGTTAGCGGCTAACCCTCATTAGCCTAACAATATGAGGAGCACCTCCACACACTTCCTCTAATCTCCTTATATGAGTAACCCCAAGCGCTCTGTCAAAGTATATGCCAAACATTTATGCTATTCATAACGACATATAGGTTTCTCTTTCACCCAGCGCTTGGCCTCGCACAATTTCCCCCGGAGCTGCTGCTGTAGGTGTCTGATTTGAGTATTACTTTAGATGAAAAGAGCTGTGCAGATACACTTTCATTAGCCTGGTAGCGCGACCCGGGGTCAGCAGCTGAATAAGTAACTCTCTATTAATGATTTCTACAGCAGAAAACCATGACCCCCGATCACTTCCCATCTCAGGCAAGGAAAAAAATGGAAAAGGAAGGAGGGGAGGGGTTTTTATCGGAGGGAGCTTATAAGAAAACATAATTTTTTCTATCCCTGGGCATGTGTGTGGGAGGGTTAGACTTTTGTAGCATGCTGTGAGGGGAAGCAAAGGCTCGCTGGGGACACGAACTCACGTATTCTGGTTTGAGCTTCTTGTCACTTCCTCTAATGGCTGTCTTCTCCAGTTTGTCTATAATGGGGCCGATCAGCTCTTCGTCCTTTAGCCTTAACTCTTCGTGAATGATCTCCATGTCCCTCACCGGGTCCACCGTCCCCTCCACGTGAATGATATCCTCATCTTCAAATGCACCTACGGAGATGGGAGAGAGAACATACTGTAAGCGCCTATGTAGAAGCACGACAGGCGCCATCTGGAAACACCAGTGAGAAAGATCAATGGCATCGACTGTGAGATGAGATTAGATTTAGTTGCAAAAGAAATCATTATGTGCTGTAAAGAAGATGGGAAAAATAAGCATTTACATAAGGATTCACAGTGAGAAGTTATACTGTGAAAAAACACAATTCTATTTTGGTAATGAGCTTCCAGTATCTACTTCAAACAGATTCATAACACAAAAATAAATTAAAGAGAAATCTGATCTGAATTTTAAAGGGCCCATATTACTCTCTCTGTCCCACCTTGTGATGTCATGTGGTAATACAGGAAGTGCTCCACTGTGTTTTAAAACTACCTTCACTGTGCCTAAAATCATTTGGATAATTTGAGCTTTGGAATTGCCAATAATCAGCAAAAAGCAAAAGGTAGCCTGAAAACTGGCACTATATCACATCATAAGGTGGAACAGAACATTTTGAGCTTTGGAGATGTAGACAGACTAATAATATAGAGATACTCAAACATGTGTGAATGAAACTAAACATAATATTATAATTTGAATGAAGTACTAACATTCTAACATGGATAAAATTTCACAAGAATCCATTTTGAGTAATAGGGAACTTTTAAAAATGACTCAACAATAAACTGACTTACTTCAACAAAATAGTATTCTCCTTAGCTTAGTTAGCCTAGCCTAAACAACGCTAATGCTATTGCTAATATTTGCTGGTGCTAAACAATTAATGATTTTTGCCAGAAAAGTTACTCAGTACACCTTTAAATATCAACGCAAAATGCTACTGAGTGCATTTGCAATCAAACGAAAGCTGTGTTTTACCTTTCAAAAGCCCAGCCTACCTTAATATTCATCTAAAAAGAGCATGGTTAGGAGCAAAATGTCATAAGAAAATGGTGGCAGCCATGCTCTTTAGTGCTTAAGCTGGAGCTGTGCTGGTGATTAGGTAATGAGGCAGGAGAAGGCCATTTAGCACCAGTGGCTCTAAGGACTCCTCCAGCAGAGCTCCTCAGGGTGGGGGTAGGGGTGGGGGTGTCACACAAGAAAGCCTGCAATAAGAAAAAATGTAGCCTAGTTCCTTTTTTTTTATTTTATTTTATTTTATTTATTCAGCTTGCAATAACATATAATAATTAATATTTAGGTTGAAAAATGTCATGTAATGTACCATGAGAAAACAGAGTACAGTTACACTATACTGACAACAGATTGAATTAGACACATTTTAAACTGACTGGAGCCTTTTTAATTTACTGATTTTAAGGCTTTTTCTTAAAAAATAAATCATAAAAACACATGAATAAAATATGAAAACATCTTTCAGTTCAGAGTGGACCATTTTGTTTTCCAGATTAAAGTTTATCTGCTGAGAAAACGCTCTGTTCCACCATGTGAGATCATGTGGTAATACAGGAAGTGCTCCACTGTGTTTTAAAACTATCCACTAGAATCATTTGAATCATTTCAGCCCTGGAACTACCAATCTCCATTCAGCAAAAAGTAAAAAGTGGCTTGAAAACTACCACTATATGACATCACAAGGTGGAACAGAGCATTTTGTTGTTTTCCAGACCAAACAGAACAAAACAAAACAAAAAGATTTAAAAAGAAGAAAAGAGTTTTGCCTGTAGTGTCTCCTTTTAAATACTATAATGCTTTATTATTCCAATAATACCCAACAAAGCCACATATCAAGTACTGTGATATACATATTAAAAGTAGAAGAAGGTGTTTTTATAGAACAATATTACTTCCTCCACCAGTAACCCAAGCAGGAGCCAAATGATTTATACCTTTCTTCTCTTCATTCACCACTTAACCCTCGAGTTTAGATTGTGTCAATAACTGGATTTTTACTCTGATTCAGCTGCTTAAAACAGCTGTCATAAAAATATGCTGAAACCTTATAACTATATTTGCCTCTATTTTATTATTCATATAAAAAGATTAAATAAGTTGTTTTTATAGTACTTCTGCCACCAGGAGCCAGACCAGGAGCCAGACCAGGAGTCAGAGCAGGAGTCAAATGATTTCCACCTTTCTTCTCTTCACTCACCACCTAAGCCTTGAGTTTACATTCTGTCAGAGCAGAAGTGGAAGTGGCTTGAGTGATGGTTTGGCTCCAGTGCGGGACAGTATGTGAAGAATGCACACGTAAAAATATTATCGGAGCCATCTGCCTCTGATAATAGCGCTGACAACCCGAAATGCACCGCCATGTTGACAGGAGAAGACCCGCGAGACACAAACATCAACGGGAAAACGCTACTACTCCTTCACAGAGCTGTCAGATCATCGGTCAACACGCCGAGACAGTGATGCATGTTCTACACACTGTTGAGTCATGTTTTTGTCACTCTGTGGTATTACCTAAAGCTCTGCTCAAGTGGCTCTCATATAAAGCAGCTCATCACTAATCACACCAGCTTTGTTTCATGGTTTACAGTGCCAAATCTTTGACTGACAGCACTGATTTATTTAAGTGTGAGAGCGTGTTGAGAGAGGAAGGTTTATTTAGTTTGTCTGCGGTAGCCGGATGGACATGATGTTGTATGAACTAATAACAATGCAAAGGTACAGTATTAATTCAAAAGTTCCCAGGAAAATTGCGACTGAATGTATTTTTTTTTTCCTATTTGTGTCTAAAAAATTATCCTAGGATATTTTTGTTTCAGGTAATATTTATGATTTTTTTGTATTTAAAAAAAGGAAACCTATTTATTTCTATTTGTAGAGAAAAGGCTATTTTTGTTTGTTAATTGATTTGGGGGAGGAGCCTCGTACTTTAAAGGGGAGCTGGGTGCATCGCAGGCACCAGCTCAGGAGCTTAAGAGACGACCACAACTTGTAAATATTCACGTTTTTCCTCATTTTTCCACTGTTTTGCGCACTTCTGTAAATAAAATCGCGAACGCTATTTTTGACTACGCCATATTATTTCTTATTGGAAAAAAGAACCCACGACAGCCTGTATTAAGCTATTTTCAGATCCGTGTTATAATGTTTCCTATCACATAGTTGGAGCTTTGTTCTGTTTCATTCGTGCACACAAATCCTGCATATTTAGACTTGTGATGTCACGTCTTCACTTGAGTCATTTAGATCATTTCCAGTCTCTACTGAACTAAAAGTAAAAAGTAGTTGTTAATACTACCACTTCATGACATCACAAGGTGGAACAGAGCGTTTTGAGCTTAAACAGACTAATAATAAAGCATTTAAAAATATCTGAATGAAATAAAACACAACTCTAGGTATGGTTTCATGAGATAACAACATTCTAACATGGCTTAAAGCTCATAAGAGTAAATTTTGTGTAATATAAGATCTTTAAAATATTTCATTTGTATGTGCAGTTTCTCTAAATGCATGCAGACCCTTCCTTTATGCATGGTTGGAAAATTTGGACCAAATTGTCTTCAACAAACTTAATATTACTAACCTGAGTTGTTGTTTGTCTCAATGATGCGTGACAATTGTTTGATTATAATGAGCTGCCACAACACTTTTTGTAATTAGCAAAATTTATAAGATGAAAGACCATGTCACACAAAAGTGCAAGTCATTCGATTAACCAGCAGAGCACATTTTCATCTGTGAACAAATTCAAAGAGGTTTAAACAATAGCGCCTCTCCCAAAACTCTATACTCATCCGGCGTTATTTAGATCATATTTATTCAGAAATAAGCTCCAGATTTGTCAAAAACCTCTGTAGTTCAACCCAGCCTTGCGACTTTTGTGCAAGCTGTCATCCTGCGCGTTGTCCTCATGCTGAAATGAACTTATCCAATTACTCTTTGCTTAATCAGGCTGTTTTGGTTCCTCTCGTCTTGCAGAGGTACTTCACAGTATAAACAGTTCACTTACGCCACACAGAAAGGGGCTAATCAGTGGAATTATTGTTTTGCTGCTCCAATTTACCAGCTCCCTGTTCAGCACTGATTGGAATGAAAATTTGCCATTGTGTCTGTGTGAACTTGGAAAATATAATGCAATGTAATCATTTTGTTAGCTGAACGAATATACATACATTACAAGCAATTATGATTTACAGTTTCTGATATGCATTTGTTGTTCAATTTAGCAAGTATTAATTATGAAGAGAGCGCTTTGAAAGGGTTTGCATGGGTAATATAACGGTATGAATCCATATAAAGCACTGCTGATTGGAGCATCAAAATAAAATATCTGTGTCCATATGTCCCAAGGAAAAATACTAGGTCATTTTTGTTACACATTTAAAAAGGCAATCAGGGCCCCAGCTAATGTCATACCCAATAAAAGACTCGATAAGTGAGATTTCAAAGGGGCTTTTGAAAGCAGCTGATCAGTCACTATTTAGTCATCAGCTGACACTCTCCTCTGACTGCCACATATTCCACAGTAATTTGCTTTAATTAATTTCGCCTAATTTAACATTCACATCTACTTTACCGCCGCCCCATTCAGAGCTTAGAGAACAAATAGACGAGGTGAAAGAGGGGAGTGCAATCCAAAGGGGCAATCTCCACATTTAGCGCCCGGTTCACATTTAACGAGAAGCTGCGGGCCGGGCCGTGCTGTAGACCACGGCCACAAAGAGACATACGCGGGGCACTAAAAACATAGAGGAGGCGAGCAGGAGGTGAGGGAGGGCGGCTTTGTCTTAAACTGTCACTATTGTGCAGAGTCAATTTAGAGGCGACGCTCGGAGGCTAATATTAACAGGTGCTTCTCCACTGATACAGCCAAAGATCCACCGCTATAATGGAGATGGATGCCTCGAATAGGGATTAGGCTAAAGACTTACAAGGCCATTTAAGCAAGCTCTTTGATATGAATCCATACATTTAGACCACCACCTGCCAATGGAGGTTTGCTACAGATGCCCTTCCACAGATTTTTTTTTCCAAGCTTGGGGCAGACACACACAAAAGTACATAAATAATAAATAAAAACATTCATAGCTGCTCTGATCTTGGGAGTGTTGTGAAAAAATGTCAAAAAAGGATAGTTGTAGTTCCCAAAGTAGATGTAATTGAAAGGTGATATTAAATCCTGAATGGCATTATCACATGACCTACTTTTAACAGAGACGGCAAAGAGACAGAAAGTCTGCTCTGGTAATTGCACAGAAATGAATCATTGCAGCGGCGCTCCATAAGGTTCACCGCTGTTTAAATAAGAACCCTGGTCATGTCAATGTCTTATTAAAATGTAAATTATTACAAGTATTTAAAGGGCCCATAATGCACTATTTTCTGATCTATGTTATAATGTTGTTTCCCCATCATAAACATACCCGGAGTTGTGTTTTATTTCATTCACACATGTTTAACACACAAACCCTGCATATTTTGGCTACAGGAAGTGCATCTCAGTGTTTTTAAACTCAGACACCTTAACTAGAATCAGCTGGATGATTTTAGCTCTAAAATTTCCGGTCTCTACTGAACTAAAGATAAAAGGATAGATGTTAACTCGAAAACTAACGCTTCTTGACATTACATGGTGGAAGTATAGATAATATAGATAATATAGACTAATATTAATAATATAGAGTAATAAGGGCAATTTAAGCATGTGTGAATGAAACAAAACACAGCTCCAGATATGTTTTTGATGAGGTAACAACATTATAATCACAAAAAACAATGCATAACATGGGATCTTTAAATGTATTTATTCTCAAAGCGCAACAATACAAAGATGGTTGCCAGTCTAACTTTGTTCATATCTGCTGCAAAGTAGAAAGTTCAGTTAAATGTATGCATATATGCTGTATCTATATGAAAGCACAGAGGTAGCTTATATCATTACTCTCCTGTCAGGCGTACAGACAAGGCAGTCATCAGTGTAGCTGGATCGATAATGATTGAGCCGCCTCTGTGATGTTGCTACCTGGGAGGATATGTGGTCATCATAATTCAGCTAAATTACAGTATGCATTGACTTGTGACTTCCTACGCGTGTTTTCACATGCAGTCAGGCCCAGGAGCACATCTGAAGAAGCTGCATTCCTCACGCTGCCTTTAAAAATGTTCATGCAAACTCTGCGCGCTGCAATCCTCCTGGTATTCAGAGCAGTAAAAGCTATTTTACGAGTCTGTCAGGAAAGGCACATTATGGATGTCTTCTTCCCAGGATAAAAACACTGGCAACGCACACAAGAGTATTTACGTTCATTCAGGAAATATCGCCTTGACATTCATTTTAAGAATCGCAGAAATTGACGGGCAATTTGTAGTGAGCAGCTTCTGTAACAGAGTTTGTGGCACATTCAGCCTTGTTTCTTGGTGTGAGTCAATTATGGCAAATACATTGGATGCTAAAAAGCTGTTTGACACCAGTAAATGGGGGGTTTGGGGCCTTGTGAGCGACACTCGTGTTTTCTCCATGATCCCATCTCTCAAACGCATCACATACAAATGACAGTGCTGATGGTATGAATATCAAAAGCTCAAGGTGCCCCCAATACCTGTGTAATCTGCTGGCATATCGGAGAATAGAGTACAGCACATTTCAAGAGCATTTTGCATAATATTGATATGATGGACTGAAAAGCCCAAAGTCAGCATCATTGAGAGGCAGTGGTGAGCAGAGAAAGGCCGACCTAGCTTCTATCACAAACAACAATGTTAATGATCTTATCATTAACCTCTTCATTCTTTTCTCAAAGCTCAGTCTGCATTACAAGTGCAGTGTGAGTGAAACGTTCTGTGCAGGGCTCTGTTGTCCCACATCATTGTGAGAACAAACCTTTTTAGATCCTTAACTACTATAGAGCTGCTGATTGCACAGGCACCGGCAATTTCCTAACCAACCAGCACCTGAACAATGATGTGTTGAGCAGCTCCAGACCCTCAGCCTTTCAGAGGTGAATCATTTCACAGTTTGGAAGCAGATCACCATAGCAACTCCTCTTTGAAGGGTTTAGAATCACCATCCAATAATTCTATGATCATCGGGCCCTGCCATTCCCAGTGGTTCTTTTCACGGCGGACAGGCGAGGGGGGCACGGGGAGGAAGCACCCAGACTCTACAGTCTATTTCAGGCAATTCATCTGACAAGCCCATTAGAATTCAAAATATTGCGACCTTCAATCACTGAGCATGTTATCTGGAGCTGTGGCCATCTCCAGTCAAGATGGGCACACATTTTTCTCTAATCATCCACCATGAGTGGAGGCTGACAAAAACTCTTCATTCTCACTGAAGCAAAATGCTCATTTAAATGCTGTGACAGCCGCTCAAGCAGGCCACCAGCACACAAAGGAGGCCAGGCCATCACGCTACAATGATCTGAACCCCCAGAGGTAAAACAAAATGTAAACAAAAAAAATCACAACAACATCCAAACCTGGTCAAGCGTGAGAGACTAAAGTAAATATAGTGTAATATCATAATAACACAGTGTAATCAAGAAGCTGTGCATTTGACAAATCAGTGACTTTATGGTAATGGGGCAGCTGTAATGGTATATGCTTTAATTTCATTTATCACATTATTAGATGGCGAGACATAATACACTGAAGTTCACTGGCGTCTCCTGGAATTCAGGGACTTTTATTCTTTTCTATAGCTGGGACTAAATTATATGTTCTTTCACTTATAAATGATAAGGCTCACGCTCTTACATGCATAATTATAAATCATTTTGTTGTTTGTTCAAAACAGTAACAGTTTCCATTATTTCATGCGCTGAGATGCCGGAATAGCCTACGGCCCTCACAGCTATAAAAATAGGCAAAAACAGTACTTTTATAACATCTTATTAATGGATGAATCCTTTTTAATAACTCCACTGTAGATTTAGATAGAGTGAAATAGCATGTGCTTAGTCTCAGAGGAGACTTAATGGGCGAGGTGCTGCATGTTTGTGAGCTTTGTGAGCTGCTGAGTGACAGAGAGGATCCTGGAGAGGAGCCATGGCTGGCGTCAGTGTGGAGGCAGGTTGGTCATAAATCATGTGGCCTCGGAGCAGTGTGTTCCTCAGGCCTGTGGCGAAACAAAGGCTTTGATTTGATCAGTGTAAGTGATTAGTGCAGTGTGGGCTGGACTGGCACTTCTGTATCAGCCAAACAGTTACAGCATCCACACAACTCTACAGTTGTGTCAAGTCATTAGAAGTATTAGAATACTATATTAAGTGTAGCTAGACAGGTTTTCTTTTTTCTATTTTAAAATTTTACTAGAAACATAGAAAAACATATTTAAAGAGTAAAAAGTAAAAGTATTTCATGTATATTTTGAGGTCTTATTAAGCTGTAAATGTACTGATTTTGATGAAGTTTTTGGTGAATTTTGTTCAACAGAAAATAGAATATAACTTTTGCTTATTTTGTCATTAGAAAGTTCATGAAGAAGCATGACAATAATATGATAATATTGTAAACATAATTGTAGCCAGTTCATCTATGGAAAACTATTCTGACTCACGCATAAAATAGTTTGTGTGTTTGTTTTGGCTTTGAAGTGTGATACAACAATATTCACAAGGCTTGCACGGACACAGAAATGAGACATCTATTCACCGTGCACTCACTGCAACCTATTAATTAGTATAATTAAATCTGAAATAAAACAATTTACAGATAAATAAAAAAAAACATAATAATTACATGTAATAGTTTTTAAGCAATGCATCAAAACAAAACAGGTTCAAATGGAACTAAGTTAGCAGTAAATTCCATGAATGTTTTAACTCTGAATCATTCAAATGGCATTCAGAACATTTAAACAAAAATTCTATTGTAACACTTTAATAACAAACAATTTCCACACAAAAGAACTCGACAGAACACTGAGCTACAGCTTCACACTGTGCAGTGAACATAAAAACCTCACTATAAGTCTCAGTGGTGGATGAATTACTCTTTACTCAGTACTTAAAAGTACAGATACAAAGGTAAAAATGTATGAAAGTAAAAGTATCACATGAGAAAATCTACTTAAGTAAAAGTGCCTGTTTAAAAATGTACTATAAGAGTAAAATGTATTAGTAAAAAGTATTTTGCAGAAATTTCTAGAACAATTTAAGGTTGAAATGTAGAGATTTTTATTGATTTAGTTGATTTCTTAATTTTTCTAGACATTTTTGTGCATTTGGTTAACGCAAATTGGGATGTTACTTAATCAAATGTGCTAAAAATAAGTCTCCGCCATTTCAGCATGTCTCAGAACCACCACTGATGAGTCCGTATGCACAGCCCCATGACTATCACAATTTTAAAGTTACCCCAAAATAACTGCCACTTTTCATCCCACTGACCACAACAACCACAGCCGGTCCCTTCGGATTAAACTTGTCGCTGTATCTCAAGGCTACACTGCACGACTGAGAATACATCTTTATTAGCAGCTGGTTTGAGGCTCCCTGCGGTGTGATTGGGGACCATCGGTGAGCATTCAAACATCTAATTGCTGGAAACCAAACTTCTGGGAATGGCGCCAGGTGAGTTGGCGAGCTGCTGGCGGCAAACAGGGGAGGAGATGGAGTAGAACGTGTCCGTGTCTTGTCTGAGACCCGTTCCAGTCACTGCAGAGGTACTGGAAAAACACGCCTCTAAACTCAACCCGCTAGACCAAAGAGTGAGATTTATAATGTCATTGCAGTTTTTTGGGATAGCTGAAAGTCACATCCCAGTTTACACACGCTTTTCAAAGTCATTAAAAGGTGCATTGTGTCACTTTTTGATGGAGGGTCTATCATCTGCTTGTCTCCATGGAGATGTGCCTACAATGTTCCACAGTACGGACATAAAAGTAGAAATCTCCATGGAGCACAGTAAGAATTTAAGTTTTTAAAGATATTTTTAAGCAATAAATAACACATGTAGTTTAATAAATGTTAGACAAATCAGTTTAATACTGTATTAAACTAATTTCTCAACAAACAGGTTGCAGATTCTCTCCAAAAGTTGCACCTTTTAAGGGATGACTTACATGTGCACAATAGTTGAGATTAATTTTGCGAGTTGTACAGTGGAGTTGGAAGCTCGTGTGCATGAAAGGAGTGTCTAACAGATGACATAATTGAATTACACACAGTTAGGAACGTAGGTGTGTCAGTGAGCAGAGTTGACAGATCAGAATGGAACTGCTTATTTTGGTAGGAATAATTAAGGCCATATAATCAAGTAAATCAAGCAAACACTGGATCCACTGACTTTTTTCAGGTTTGCTTGTAGTGTTCAAAACAGTTCAACTCTCCCCAGATCTGACCTGAGACGAGAACATTTAATTAATGAACTGATTTTATTTATTAGTTGATTTAACAGGGACAATGTGTATTAATAAACATTTGCCAAAATAAGCCTAAACAGTTATTTTTCATCTGCTGTCCCTGGGCAGATGTTAAAAAGACACCATAAAAAAGGCAATATTAAAGTACATAAGATATATACAGATATACAGTATAATACATAAATTGTAAAAAAAAAAAAAAGAAAAAAAAAAAAAAAAAACATAGACGGAAAGCACATAACAAGACACACATGGCAGCTCTATGATTCAGAGAAAATGAAAAAGTCCATTACTGAGAATGCTGACAGTTTGGTTACTAAAAACTCCTCAGGTATACTTTAAATTTGTTGTATGTGTCCATTTCCTTGCGTACGTCTCTTCAGGGGGACAACACAATCTCCTTCCAGGTGTTTTGATCAGCAGTAGATCTTAAATTTACATTTCGAGGGGAGGGGAGGATTATATCAAACTGTATGACGTTTGAGGCAATAATAGAATATCAATAATTCAATAATATCTCCAAGGAGACAAGCAGCTCCACCAAAAATAAGCTATATAGTGCACCTTTAATGTGACAGTCACGAACAGATTTAACTTTTGTGTACATTTGTTCTATTGTCTTTCTTAAACACAAAATGTCTAGGCTGAAAATCATTCACAATTACACAACTTTCATTGAGCTGACAGAATTCAATTTCCTTTTGCGATTCACCATTACCGCCACAATGAGTAAAACCACCACCTAATAGACCTGTTTTCAAGAAATGAACAAGAACAAGGCCAACACGAGCCACACAATCGAAATCAAACAAGAACCAGCTCCACTCGGCTAATGCAACGTATCTCTCTTCTCAATCTTTCTAAACTCTTGTGTTAATTCGCAGACAGAAAACACACCACTTCAGACAAGACCAAGTGAGATTCTTGCTACCATATAATCAGGTTATATAAAGGCAGTGGCTGGAGCATTGCAGTGGGCCTGACATCAGATAGATATAATTACTATGGCTATGTGTAATGGTTAACTTGTGAAACATGGCACATTGTTTCCACGGACTGGAGCAGGGAAAACAATAGCAATGCCACAGCCCCAAATGTAAACAGACAGCACCAGCAGTAGGTTTGATGGGGCCATTTCCGACTGTGGACTCGAGTTGTCTTTGTGGGAGCCAGACACAAAAGGATCGGTTTGGCCTCGGGGTGTGGTATGTCCATTTAACAGCCTTTTTTAAAACAATGAAACTAAAGCAACATATAGTGAGCCTGGAAGGTGCATTGTGTAACTTGCCTGTCAAATGCTTTTCTCCACGGAAATGTTATTGCTTTGTCTGGAATGTGTCACTTTATGGAGACCAAATGAGGCCAAGTTACAGGTCAGATCTGTGGAGAGGCAACCCTGTTCACAGTCAGAATGCCCGTCTTTCTAGGTATTTTTGAGGTATAAAACCATCTGTAATTTAGTAAATGTAAGGTAGAGCTGTTTAATGTTGTACTGTGGAACATTCCCGGCAGAGCAGTGACACATCCATAAAAAGAAACAGGTGACTGACCAGCACAAAGCTCCACAGTGCACCAGAAAGTAATTAGAACAGACATTAAAAGTCTAAAGTGACATTGTGCCACGCTGTTGTATTGCGTGACATTCTGACAAGTGTGCAGGTTATTAAATGTTGTTTATTGTGTTAAATGTTTTGCATTGTTACACAAAGAAATCAAGTATTATTCAGACGCTACAACTTTATTTATTAAGCCAATTAAATGTGATAAATTAAAGTAAACCAGCCAAACTAGATTGCAATGATTAATGTAATGTAAAATGCAGGGTTGGTGTTAAATAAGGAAAACCTTTATTTGGAAACCCAAATATGCAATACTAAAACTATGTACCTGAGTTTTACCATCAGCAAGATTTAAAAAGTTACTCCTCTCTTACCTTATGCATTCCAAGAATCTTAATTATTTACAGAAAATAACAACAACTAACATGCTGATTCTCTGACCAAAAAAAACATCTTTATAAAGAGATGTAGACACTGATAGTAGGCCTATATGGCTTAGTTATTTTGACCCCAAAAGCACTGTGCACTGTGTAACTTCTAAGGTGAAGGTTATGCTACTTGTCTCCATGGAAATGTAATTTATTTGTCTGGAATGTTCCACAGTGGGGAATTAAACATATCTCCATTGGATTTGTTCAATTACTGGTGTTTTATAGCTCAAAAAATACCTCAGAAACATGAATTCTTACCATACTCAGAGAACCTCTCTCTATTGTGAACACCAGGTTTATTTCCACACGCTGGAATAAGACAAAACAGAGATACATGGAGCCAAGCAGGTAGTGGACCCTTCACTAGAAAAGTTACACAGTGCCCTTTTAAAAAAAAAAAAAAAAGTGTTGTTTTGTCATCAAAATCCATATCCATATAGAATATCACACTTTTTACTTACAAGGACCAGAAACCTTGACATAAATACAGCATTGGAATTGTCAGACTGTATAATGAACACTGTGAACATGTGTCATTCAACCATATCTATGTGCAGTACTGAAGACCATGTAGAACATCTCTGATATATTTCACTTAAGTCAGTCTGCTGATATTTATCCTAATGCTGCTGTACATAAACATAGTCATATTACTGTAAATAACATTATAATATACTATTTATAAGCCATTATTTATTATCTTGTTTTATTGCATGTTACCATTTTCCTGCTGTTCTTGAACTGTGCGTTACAACACTGGAATTTCCCCACTGTGGGACTAATAAAGGCAAATCTTATCTTATCATATCTTATCATGTCTTATCTTATAAACTCTATTAAAACACACAGATTTAATTTCCATGCCAACAAGCTTGGCTTTTCTTACAAGAATGGACAGTCACCAATAGTTGAACTACGTCATATAAAACATACTGTAGTTAGAAACAATATAGAAAATGGCCTTAATCTTAACCCTTTGTATCAGAGCTTTTTCCAGAGTCTCTAATCAGCCTCTTTTCACACAGAGGGGAAGTCAATAACAGCACACAATCAGTACACAAACTCAGCTATTTTTAAAGGCCCTCTCCAGTCATTTCAATAGCTGCAATTTGAATTATTCGAGCGTGTAACACTTTAATTGTGTAAGACAAAGAAAAATGTCAGAGGCGCAGGGGAACGGCGGGCAGAGAAAGAGAAACCTGCTAAATAATCTGAAGGATGTCTTAGTTTGAGCGCTGTGTGAGAGCTGAGTGTGCTGAGCTAATCACATGTAAGGTAACTATTCTTGCAAATAAACAAGACCATTCATGCCTTCATATTGTTTCTACTTTATTAGATATTTTGATTTTTTTGTGATTTTCTTAGATGCCAAGATTATAATTTTGAGAGAATAATTTGTTAAAACCCTCAACATTCTTAATCTAGGAACTAATAGAGCATTGGCATTAAAAGGTTTTGTATTTTAGTGTTAAAACTGAACAATGTTGAGAGGGATCCGGGCATGTTTGATGCCCCAAATCACCCAACTGTTAAACTTATTTTTGTGTTAGCTACAACTGAGAGTTATTGTAAATTACCTGAATAAAGTTTGATTTATCCAACGCGCGTTTTGTTTAGCTTATTCCGCCTTATAATCCGATGCGCCTTATGTGTGGACAATGACACAATTGACATATTATTTGATACTGCACCTTATAATCCGGTGCACTTTATAGCCCGAAAAATACAGTAAATGCTTATGTTGGCCAATCTGTTTTATCTGTGGCCATTAGTGCCACTTCTTTAATAACAAACTGTAACAGCTGCTCATGTTTTGGTTCTGTTTTGGTATACACTTGTCATTCATAAACAACAATAAATGAAAAAGTTTGTAGAATCCCTTTGCATATAAACACTATTGCTTATCTAATCCTGATCCCTACATTATGTTGTTAACAGGGTAAACTCTAAAACTACCACAGGACCACTAGCTCATCTAGTTTTCCCACTGAGAGATCCTCCCATATGGAATGTGTGGTTGGGTTTGACTTAACCATGCTCTTGATCTTGGCAATAACCACACAAAGTGCTGCAGCTCCATTGAGAAAAATGAGACAAATGTGCATATGGTTTGCATGGATAAATAAAAAAATGCTGTTGTACCCTTAGGTAAGACATGTCACCCACATTGCCTAGTGTAAAAGAGGTGTGTGTGTGAGTGTTGGTTGTGGTCGGAGGCCCGATGGCCCAGACTGGCAGCCTTGTTCTGTCACTTGCCTCACAACAGCTCTGGCAACAACAGTAGCTTACCAAGGCCAGGTATGGAATGAATAAATAATACGCTTTGAGCGTCTGAAAATTGCTTTATAAGAGTAATGCATTTTTATTCTACAGTGTAAATGGTCTAAACTCAAAGTATTGATGCAGTAGTCAGTTACTCACGTGTCATGTGGAAGATGCCATCACAAGCGCTGATGTGGGACAGGAAGGCATTTCCCAGACCTTGTCCAGCATGAGCTCCTTTCACCAGGCCAGCGATGTCAACAACATTCAAGAAGGCTGGGATCTTACTGCACATCACAGAGAAAAGGTGAGGAAGTCAGTGTGTCTCAACATAAACAGTTTGATGATAATTATGTATACAATAATTACAAACAGTATGCAGATTTTACACCATTCAGACAGAATGAACACAAGGGACTGTTGGATTGTGTGCAATGAACACTGGACATTTGAGAAGGTACAGGCTTTTTATACCATATGTAGCAGCAAATGTGGCAGAAGACCTTCCAGAGGAAATATACAAACCCTTTCCAGAGGAAACACAGATGAAACAGCAGAGTGGAGTAAGGCAAGGCAAAGCAAGTTTATTTGTATAGCACAATAGAAATACATTAAAATCACAACACAAACAAAAAACATGAAAAATCCTCATAAAATTGAGAAAAGAGAGAAAGAGACATTAAAAGAGAGAGAAGTGTAAGAATAAGATCTTTCCTGTTTTGTTCCCCTGGACACTCCTGTGATGCTGCAGAGGAGGCACTTTTGGCTCTTCTTCTTCTGAAACTGGCCTGACACAGATCTGCTGACCCTACCTGACCTCCTGTTAAACTGTACTGACACCTTTGAATGAAACACAAAAGAGACCGAGAAGCAAAGTGTAAATGTTGAAGCAACACTGCAACAATTTGCTGCAGCAAAACTTGAATTTCCCTCTGGCCTTGGGATCAATAAATTATCTGTCTCAAACATCTAGGGAAAGGGGCGGCTAGCACTAGGCACAGTGGAAACACAGCTTCCAGTCAGTGGCTAGTTGAGAAAAGGCAAAAAAACAAAAAACAAACCATATCTCCACACAACCGTTCAATGCGATCTTGATCCAGCTTTCCAGAAGCTGACATTTTGTTTATTTATTTATTTGCCATAACCAAGAATGGAAATAAGATAAAGACACAAACACAAAAGGAGAACCAGTTTACCATTACTCTCTCCTCCACTCACATATGTCATGATGAAATATTTTTTTCTTTACTCGGTTGTTAACTAATCTTCAAAGAATGGACTTAAACTGGTCCTCTGACTTAATGGCTATATGACCCAATTGTTTTGGTTAAATACAATTTAAAGCATATAGTATAGCCACACCAGATGCAGCATAGTCTCCAATAGCATCCACACTGGTCTTAGAAAGGTGATAAAAATGCACATAGTGATAGGTTCTTTGTAGTTGCTTGTCAAAGCCTAAGAAAGATGGTACAAGGTGTCAGTGGAGCAAAGCAAATGTGAATGGGCCCTGCTTTAACCGCTGTTGTAAACATGTATGATAACCAGGTGTGGTCCTGATGCTGCCTCTTTAACAGCGACCAGAGACTAGAGCAATCACACCTTGTATTGGCAGTCGGTGTCAACAACATGCTTATACGTCCTCAGACCTATAGCAGGCGCCGGAGCGAGCACAGACTCAAGTGTGAATAATGTGTGCGCGATGAGACCCCATACCTGGCAGGTTTGTGGAATTGGCAGAGGAAATCATAGCGTTCATCTGGAATGGGCACTCTGCTTTCATTTGGGTCAATGGTGCAGAAGGGGAAATTTTCTGCTGCAGCCTGGCTCTTTGTCAGCACATTGAAAAAGGTTGACTTCCTGAAAATCAAAACAGCAGTAAGGTCAGTCCATGGAACAAGAGTTGCTGGAACAGAGCCTTGAGATAGTTTAAAGAATACTACATTCTAACACAACAGAAAGTGTGAACATGAGATCTTGTGATTTACTCATATTAATTAATAATCCAATTCAGGTTTATATGTATAGAGCATTTTATATACCAGACAGTTCCCAAAATGCTGCACATAGCTATAGAAAATATCTTAAAAAGCCATCAGAATTATGTTCCTGATAAAAAGAAATAATAAATACATTAAATTCAAATAATAAACTAAAT
>KN488939.1:73104-89811 GCA_000787155.1 Scartelaos histophorus | reverse complement strand
TAACTAAAGTGTTAAGAGCGCTAACTGGCTCCCAACTACCTGTGGCTCTAAACGTCATTGGTAGAGCTAAAGACCAAAGAGTTTGTATCTGGCTCAAATGGAGTTTCTTAATAATCTCATATTTCAGTTATGTTCCCTGCTTTGTTATGAAGCTCTTCTTTAAGCAATGAAGCCCTGAGAGTAAGAACAAATATGTCAAAGTTTTACAATTGCCATCAGATCATTTTGCAGCTTTTTACTTCAACGCATAAACGTGCGCTATAATTAAATGTATATGTACTATGTAACCTTTCTGAAATGTCAGCTTGACTCCACGGAGATGTCATTGCTTTGCCTAGTATGTCCCACATTATGGCATTTTCTATGAGACAAGCAAGTCACCAGTGAAAGTTACAGGTCATATCTGTGGAGGTCCAACCCTGTTCACAGTAACTATAAATGTCTGCAGTAACATGGAGACCAGCTGGTGGCAGACCACATGTTTTAGCACATTTGAGTTAATGATCTGATTTTACGCTCACCAGCTTCCTAATATGCAACATCTTGAGGACTTTTTACGATTCAAAACAGTACAAAATATTTTTTCAGTGAATTGTTATTTGCTGCGGCAGCGGTGCAGATTTGTCATCACTCTGAAACAATTGGCTAATCAGCAATAGTCAGCTGCCTTTGAAATGACAAGCCTGGGAGGAACAGAGAGGGACACATCTGCTGAGATGAAGAATTTAAATCTGATGATAAGGGCGCATACAGCAGGAAATTTATGCAAAGTAACAAAATCAAGGAGCACTTCAGGGATCCTCGGGAGGTGTGTCAAGGAATACAGGTCATTAAAACTAAAAAGAATACAGCAGATCTTTCATAAACAACGTACACATATCGTCTAAACCTTTTTCGATACAATACTTCATAATACAATTTTAACTTTTAAACTTTTTCACTTTGCAGGTACTACTGAGTGCGCCCTCCAGTTCCCGGAGCCTTACTCTTACTGGGACACCCTGATGAAGATTTGCGTCTTCATCTTCGGTTTCGTCGCTCCCGTCATCATCATCACCGTCTGCTACACGCTCATGGTTTTACGGCTCAAAAGCGTCCGTTTACTTTCTGGATCTCGAGAAAAAGACCGCAACCTTCGGCGAATCACGCGCTTGGTTCTGGTCGTGGTCGGGGTTTTCGTCATATGCTGGACTCCCATTCATATTTTCATTCTGATCAAAGCGATATACGCAGATATCCCAGAAACCACTGCGGTAACGGCGGCCTACTTCTTTTGCGTGGCGCTAGGTTACACCAACAGCTCTCTCAACCCGATTTTGTACGCATTTTTGGATGAGAATTTCAAGAGGTGCTTCAGGGACTTTTGCTGTCCGGGTGCCCAAGGACAGGGGGATCTCCACGGGGTGAGCAGAGTCCGAAGCACCCTCAGAGACCACTCCTGTCCAGCAGATGGCAGCAGGAGGGATGGTAGCGGTAGACAACCAAGGCCCGTATGACTAGCCATGACCACGCCCTCCTCCAGGTATCAGAGCTGGGAGGACTCCAACGATATGGGTTTAACGCAGATCACAGCTATTTAGGAGTGAAATATTTGATTGTATTTACATAGGAATAACTGCACATTTATCCAGTAATGGTGGAGCAAAACGCACTATACTGGAGTACAACCCAACTAGCGCTTCTTCATACATTGCACAGGTTCTATATGTGATGCTTTTTAAATACTTTTTGACATTTCAACCTTGGAATTTCTTTATCTTGCAGAGAAAATAGAAAATATTTACTGGCTTATCATGAAATATTTGTCAAATATTTGCCCAAGGGGAGGGCAGAGTGAGCTACAACAACCCTGAGGTGTGGTGTGTAAAATGTCAAATCAACTTTTCCACTAACTGCTAGTTACTAATGTTATTAATAGTACAAGGTGTTTTAAAGTATCTATAGAAATACTTTACTGATCCTGAGGAAAATTCAAGTTTTGCCGTTGCTGCATCATTTAAACTGCACATTTTAGTCGCTTTTGTGTCTCAGTCAAAGGTCTCAGTGCAGTTTAACAAGACAAATCCAACCGTTTTGGGCAAAAAAAACTACTATCCTGATTACTAAGCCAGGGGGATACCTGTAAGACCACGCCCCTTTTGTCCCCTTTATTTGAAATGTGATTGTGGGCGGAGTTTTAGGTGTTAAATTCCCTTTAATAGAACAGTGGCTTTAACGCAGGTGCACAAACTAGATCCTGCAGTCCTATATATAAGCGTTGCTACTTGGTTTCTCCCCATCCCCCTTTGTCAAAATGCCACTTTGCCACATGTTACTTCCTTTCACCCCTAGGAACAGGGTGTAACAATAGCAACCAGTAACTATATGACACACAAATGGATTATGGCTTTTACAGTAAGTAGCTGCATGCTCAAAACAAGGCGAGAGTTCATAAAATAGGGAATTATTAAGAGGATTATTAAGTTAAAACACAGCTCCAATATACAACATTAAAACAGAAAACAAAAAGGATATTTGTGCAGGATATTGGACTTTTAACATTCATATTCTGTACGAGACATGTGTAAATACCAGAAATAATCTTAAAATACTAGAGAAGTTATTTGTTGTTCAGTTGCCAGTCTAAAGACACATTTTTAAGTGAGTTTGACAAATGACTGGAATAATTTAACATTCTAGACTTCAGTTTTAGTTTGATTTAGTAAATTTTTTCCTAACATCTCTAAGGTTTTCTCAGGACACTCACTATGTCGGTTCTCTGATCCAAGTATGAAATAGTTGTATTTACTGTAATTTACATTGCTGTTTATGAGTTTATGAGGTTTTGACAGAAGTGTAATACACAATGCATATTTGTACAATGCTACATCAGGATAATATGATGACAAGTTAGCTGTGGAATTACACTAAATGTTTCAGTGTTTGTGCTAAACGTCTGTAATAAACAACAAGAACTGAACTGAACGTGATCCACAGATGACACATAGGGACGATCGCAGATTCTTCTTAAAAAAAAAGTATAATTTTATATTTGCTTACAATAAAAATACATGGAAAAAAACAAAAAACAAAAGGATGAAATGTGGATTGATACACATATTGTATTCAGGCCTGTACATATGCTTTCCCTCTATATAAAAATACATACAAATACAGTGACATTTGTTTTGTACAGATGATCATGAGGAAAATATCACTTAAAAAGATACTGAGTCTAAATCTAAGTTTGTTTTCTAATCCTGCATATAGGTGACATTTTGAGGGCTTTTTACCATTAAAAAGAAATGGCAGGAATTTTGTGATTTTGCGGCGCTGGACTCTTCAAAAATGGTCGTCATTCTGAAATCCATGGGTTTGCTTTAATGTAAATGTCACTGTAAATTGAACTATGCACTGCTCACAAATGTCTGTTCACTTTGTAAAAAAGAAAAAAATTTTTTTTTTTTTTTTTTTTTTTTTTTAAAAAAACGTTTCTTAGTTTTTTTTTTTTTTTTTTTTTTTTTTTTTTAATACAAAAGAGACGTAGCCTATATAACCTTTCATTGTACATAGCCCAGATAACACTCTCATTGTCGTACAGGCTCATTCCCTGTTAAATCCACTTCGCACATTTGCTCCCAGTGTCATTGATCTCAGCAGATTTTCGCTATATTTGCTGCATATATGGCAACCTGTATAACATAATGAAACATGTATAATCTCACACTGATTTTCACTTGTTCCAGTGACACGTGGTGACTCGTCCAATATGTCACATAACCAAATGGGCAGAGGGCTTTGGCAACAACTGTGCTGCCAATAATGTTTACAGAAAAAAAGTATGTAGTTATTATTATGATCTGTATTATAGGGCTTTCTTTAGGATTGTATGGCAGTGATTATCAACTGGTCCTTACAAATTATTAATACTTTATGAGCATGTTTATTGTATATTGGGTTCACAATAAATGCAAATAAGACATAAGGAGTATTCTTTAATTAAGTTAAGTTATATTTGTTTGAGTAGTTGAGTTGAGTTAGTTGAATGCACAATTCATAGATTAAAAAAATGAAAATTATTTTGAGATCTTATATTTGTATCAAAATACTGAATAATGAAATAACAAAACAAAAATAAAATGACCAACATTTGCACTTTAGTTGATGATCACTGCTTAAAAATGTCTGTACATAATGTATCGTGTCTTGATGTGTAAATAATACCAATTGTTTGAAACTGTGTCATTTTAATGACAGTGTAAAAGAAAGTCATGAATGCAGCTGTATCTAGTTTTAACATTGAGATCAATGTTAAAGGTGCAGAGTTTAACTTTTTTGGTGGAGAATCTGACACAAATTCATGTCTTCATGGAGATGTTGCTCCGAATGTTACACAGCATGACATCTTATTGCACAAAAATACACTGCATTATTAGCAGTGTTGCCTCTCCACAGATCAGAGCTGGACTTGGTGCCTCCACCTTCTTTATCTCCACGAAGAAGCTAAGCTAAATCTAATGCTATAATAGGAAACACTCCATTCAACACAAACATCTCCAGAGGACTCAGCCTCCACCAGAAAAGTAACAAAAAGCATCTTGACTTTGTCTGTAAATAGAGACATTTGAATGTGCAGATCACTCACTTTTCTTTTCAATATGAATTGAATGAACATTGAATATATAATGAATATATATTGAATATTTCATGAATATTTCATTTGACTTGATTGTTTCAGGTCAATACATTTATTCGCTTTGTTCTTTAAATGTGTTGGGCATCTTTTACTTTGTACTGAGCATTGAGCCATGTTTTGTGCCTTGTTTGTGTGCCTTATATCTTTACCATCTAAACTCTTTGTATTATTGCTTCATCATCATCAGCACACAGTTGTATGGTTCCACTTCTTTTAATACTTTTGTTATTAGGCCAAGACTAATGTTTCCATTGTATTTTTAAGTATTCATAACATGATTAAAAAGTAATTGCCAACAAGATAAAACCAGGTCTGATATCTGATTAATGTCATTTAAACTTATACAATAAAAAAGTCGTCGTGTTGTCGCCTGCTCGTCTCCATGGAGAGAGATTTACTAAAAGTGACATCATTTATTTTATTTATTTATTTTTTTTACCTTATCCTTCTCATATCAGTTCAGCATTTTTTGTCAAATCCTCTTACTCTAAACTTTATAATTACAAATAGAGTAAAAAATGTGGGTCAGTTGTTTTGCTTTAAGAAACAACATTTACAAGCATCTCCTCATTCAAAACATCACTGACCTTCAGAAATAAAGGATCAGGAAATTGTGTTTACTGAAGTGTATTTGCATGATAAAGTAAAGTGTTAGTAGAGACCTATTGGACAGTTATGATGACACGTAACCTCGATCCCTTCACCTTCCCATAACAGAGCTCTTAACGACCATTTAGTCCATGTTCTCTGTCCTGTAAATGCCAAAAGAGCCAAAAGGTGAAAAGATCGATTGACCTTCGTCATGTCCAAAGCCTTAAATGTCAAATCAACCTGCTATGAAAACAAAAACACTTTCAAATGGGCAAGGGGAGAATTTATCTATATCTTTGTATGTATTATTCTTGTATTTATTTTAATTTATTGAAGCATCACTATTAACCATAAAACTGGAAATATTTTTAAATGTCTTCTTTGTAGGTGTTCCAGGAAGGTTCCACTAAAGAAAATTGACAGACTCACATAATTTTATGTTTCTGAATAAAATATAATTATATTTTAACACTTCTCTTCTTTACCAATGTTAAAATATTGAATTGCTTAATGGTGTAAAAAGACTGTGTTTTTAATTCTTATTTTTTGTAATGGTGTAATACAATATTAAAACGTAAGGCACACAAACTTTTCTGGAGGCCAATTGGAACATTGTATTCATGGAAATAGATACAGGTCAAATGCCATACTGTGGAACATTCAAAGCAATAGCATCTGCATGGAGACAAGCAAATGGCAAAAAATAAATAAATTATAAAAAAATACATAGAAAAATGACATGATGCACCTTTTGTTAGTATGTTCTATTTGGCAGTACTCACTTTCACCAGTCCTACCATCCCCACTGCATCTGTGCCAGTGTAATAACCACTAATATAACCAATATGGCTTCTGCGTTTAGTCAGTGTTTCCATGGTGAGAGCTTTGACAGAAGCAGATGATCCAAGACCTCAGGTGATTGTACAAGGCTTTTCACTCTGTGGCCTTGAGGGTGAATGGGAAGTAGCCACAGTATTCAAAGTAAGTCTGCGGCATTAAAGAAGGGAAACAATCTTATGAGTGTAGGAGATTTATACCCATTAGACAACTATCACCACGCAACACAAGTTTTAAATAAGGTACAGATAGCTGAAGTAGAAGAATATCAATAAGTATGAACTAGAGGTGATATACAAGAGATGGTGGGTGAGGAAAAACATTAAGGGTCCCATTTACAGTTTTATATAGTCTAATGTAAGCTTTACTCTCCACATTTGAAGGATAAATGAACATCACTATGTTCAGTGCTGGGTTTGAGTGTGTCAGGCCATATCTGGGACTTGGATATGAGAAATTTTCTGGAAGAATATTTGAATTTTCTCATAATGTGCCATTAGCTTATTGATCTTAACAAGCCATGTATATATGAGGTAACACAAGGATACAAATATTATGAATTATTAAAATTGAAACACAATTTATTTTATTCTATGCATATTTAGTGAGCTTTAGAATTATATGCAGCATAATTACAGCATGCATAAAAAAGATAAAATGATGTATGTATATGCTGTGTGCTGTGCTGCTTTCCTGCTGTTTTTTTTTTTTTTTTTTTTTTTTTTTTTTTAAAGCAAAATAAACTGAAAAAATAAAAAGACTTAAAAAAAATACTAAAGACTACAGATGATTTATTATAGTCCAGCTGGAACCTAACAAAGACTTTTGATAATGGGGACTCAATGAAGACAAAAGGCTTTCACAGACTCCTGCTATACCTCCTCTGACCACAAGATGTCCCCCGTGTGTCTTGAATCTGATTGGTCACAGCTGTTCCCTTCAGCCAATCACATTTTTTTGCGTCTCTACGGTCACTTCCGGGTGTCCTCAATGAAGAAATCCATCCATTAGCCTTTAATGTTTTTATATTTTCTACCGTGATCCAAAGGGAGTTCAGACTTTTACAAAATGAATCGGATTTTCGGGCGAGGGAAGCCGAAAACACCACCTCCAAATCTGTCGGATTGTATCGGAAATGTGAGAACAGTCGGCTCAAATGTCGTGTTTGTTATTGTGTAATCTAACGGGAGCATCGGTACAAAGCTAGCATTATTATTGATCTGATACGACAAAAACACGCTGTTAAGATTAATAAGCTACTGACAAAATAACCTAAACCCTATGCCACTCCAAAAGATAATGTACTATTCTTTGCATGGTAAAAAGATGAATTATTATTTTGTAATTTACCACAGGGAGACAAAACATAAAATACAGAGCAGCTATATATCCAGAGATAATGTAATACTGTGTCATCGTGGTTGTGAAGTAAATTATGTGACATTTCCATTTGTGTCTTGCAGGTGGATGCCAGGGCGGAGTCTATTGATAAGAAGATTAGCAGACTAGACAATGAACTGATCAAATATAAAGATCAGCTTAAAAAGATGAGGGATGGACCAGCAAAGGTAAACTTTATATTAAAGATGTTATGCGCAATATTCATACATAAACTAGTCATTATAATTACAATTACAAATGTGTACTTTCTCTATATATTATACATCATCTCTTTAATTGTTTTATTTTTACAGAATACAGTGAAACAAAAGGCAATGCGAGTCCTCAAGCAGAAAAGGATGTGAGTGTTAATGTAATACATGTGTTCTATACGTGTATGTGTAATAATAATGTAATACATGTTCTATGTAATGAGGTTGTTAAGCTTTCTACGTAAATGAATACTTTTGGGAACATTTTCTTATATATATATTTTCTTATGTAGCAACCAATAAGATATTAGTGACCAATAATGTAACAAGATCCAGTAAGGTAATAATTTTGCCAAATTTTAAATATTACATGTCCATAATGTAATAACAGACCAATAATGTAATGACAGCATAATGTAATGGTGAGCCAATAATGTAATGACATATTGCCATTAATTAATACATTATTAGCTACATTTACCACCAGAACATGTTCCTAGTCAATAATTTAACTTAATTAAGTTATTTTCTCACTATACTTATTACATTTTGATTTGTTATTACATTATCGGCTTATTACCTTTAAACTACCCAACAATTATTACGGTACTGGCCGTTATTACATTATTGGTTATAATTAAAATACCAACAATTATTACGGTATTGGCCGTTATTACATTATTGGTTATAATTAAAATATTGGTTATAATTAAAATATTGGTTATAATTAATATATATTAGTTTGCTACACACCTTATTTCATTATTTATCAGTACAATAACAACCTGATTATTCCCATGAAAGATCAGATGATTGTTGTCCTTTAATAAACTGAAATCATCCACGTATTATATTGTATCAATGCACTGGTGGCAGGAACAATTTATGAGGGCAGTAATAACAGTTTTACTAAAGTGGCACATTTAAGGTCTAATTAATTATATGTATTCTAACCATGTTTTTAAATTGGACTAAAATGTCAACTAAATTGTGGAGATTTCTCTTCTTTGGTGACCCTTACTGTTTGTCATGACATAGTCTTTATTATTTCAATTTATTTTGCTCACATACTTGTTCTGGTGAATGTTTTTAAATACTAAAAATAACATTCTAGACTCAAATACAACAAATGTTTGTCCAAAACTAGGTATGAAGGTCAAAGGGAACAACTGGCACAACAGTCCTTCAACATGGAGCAAGCAAACTACACAATTCAGACACTCAAGGACACAAAAACAACAGTAAGAATATTAATTAATGATAATGTTAATGGTAGAATCAGAAGTAAACATGTATTGTGGCTTATGTTTTTATCATGTTTAATCTAGGTGGAGGCCATGAAGATTGGAGCCAAGGAAATGAAGAGGGCTTACAAAGATGTGAAAATAGATCAAATTGATGTAAGCTTCTTTTTAGTGAACAATTATAGTTTACAGTTATAAACATATACATACATATACATTTATAAAGAACCTGCCATCTACAGCGAGAATCTTATTGTTGTTTTCACATGCTGAACAAAGACTTAAAACAGTTAAGTGCCACATTTTATTGACAAGGCAACCTTAAACCTATCAGATATTAGTAATCTCTTTGCCTATCTCTTTGATAAGTTTATTAGGTATCATCCGAACTATCCAAAATTAGAGTATGAAGTATAATTTTAAAAACAAACAACTTTACTAACTAACTAATTAAGTTAACGAAATCTAGAATTGAAATCAAGCATGATTTAGAGATAACATACACAGATTAGAGAGAGATAGCACATTTATAGTTTAGTTAAAGGTAAGTTATATGCAAAGAAGCAAAGATGAAATGTTGTTTCAAAGATTATATATCAATCAATATTGTAACGATATAAAAAAAACTTTTAAAAAAAAATCATTGATCCACAGTGAAATTACATGGAAAAGCCTGTTACACAGTCTTATTATTATCAAGATTATGCCAACATCAAAATATTGACTTAACATGCATCTTACAAATATGTATAATTTCAGGATTTGCAAGACCAACTGGAGGACATGATGGAGGATGCCAATGAAGTTCAGGAAGCCCTCAGCCGCAGCTACGGCACTCCAGATATTGACGAGGATGATCTAGAAGCCGGTATGTTTCTTTATTTTTAAATGCAAACATCTTGAGAGACAAGACATAAATAAAACATTATGCATTTTATAATTAGATAATAGACATAAGTGCTGCTCTGTCTGTTTGTGCTAATCAGGTCATAATGCTTGTAATCAGACACTAGCACTCTGCATAACTAGGGCAAGTCTCTTACGATTGATTATAGCATGGGAATTTACCATAACAAACAAAATGATTACTCAGTGGGAAAAATGGTTTTTGGAAACCCTGACAGTGAAAAACATATGTGCTATTAATAAACTTGTCTTTCCTTACAGAGCTGGATGCCCTGGGAGATGAATTGTTGTTGGATGATGACAGTTCTTACCTGGACGAAGCCACAGCTGCCCCATCTATTCCTGAGGGAGTTCCCAGCGACAGCAAAACAAATAAGGTAATAGTATATCTATGGAAAAGTTAAGGGTGCCCAAAGGTTTAGTGTTGTCATGAATGTCCAAGTAGCATCTTCCATAGCTTTATCTTAAAATACAGAGAACCTTCAGTGGTTTGATGATTCTCCAACCGCACCTCCCAAAAATATTTGGCTTTTCAGTTTTCATGGATCACTAGAGCTAGATTACGTCTTTACCATCTGCAAATAGGGTTTAAATCTGGTCTAAAATTTCACTAGTAGTACCTTAGTTCTACTAGTAATTGTCTGCTAAGAAAAACAAAACTTAAAATTGCAATGGATCCTGTGTAGCACCACTTTTTTTTACGTCTACTGTAACTTTATAGACACATAGCTGTTTGTGGGTTTTATTATCATGTAAAGAAAATTGTATTATTTTCAAGAATAAATATATTATATTCTCCCAAGAACTTTATTGTCATTTTATAAAAAAATGGTACATTCTAAATGCATGCACAACTATTTCCAGTGTCGTTTAATATGTAAGGCATTATTATTCTTTAAAGTCTCCTACTATGTAAACATACTTACTTTTTCTTTCAGGATGGTGTTTTGGTGGATGAGTTTGGGCTGCCTCAGATCCCAGCCTCGTAAAGCACATATGGAGGAACTACTGCACTTCAGCATCACTTTTACATATAGAGTAACATTAAAACATTCAAATCCATATTGACCCAAAAACACTACATATTTGGAGATGTCATTACACTGGGTTGTGTATTGTTACTGCTACCACTTTAGCATGAGGCCTTGTAACAAACTAAAACACACTTTCTTCTGAAACTTGTTTTACATTAAATTAATTCATTAGACTTAATTTTATTTGTGTTGTCAGTATTAATTTAGTATTTATGGTGTATTTTGTTACTATTGTGTCTGTCACTGAAACATGCAAAATAAATGTTTTACTTTTTCTCTGCCTTATATTATTATTCCTTTGTCTTAACTTTGTAAGATAAAAATATAAGTGTAACATAAAATACTAATAATAATAATAGTAATAATAATAATAATAATAGAATTTTGTGATACGATACGTCAACAAAGATCCTCCGAAAAAATTTATATTTAATACTAAATCATATGTTTATAATAATAACACCGTTTCCTGTCGGCACCGGAAGTTGTTCATTGTAGCTTTTAGTTAGCTTAGCTTTGCGTTTCCTTTTGCATCTTCTTTTAACCTGTGATTCTGATCGCGCAATTGAACTACCATGTCAGAGGAAACACTAACAGTGACTGTTGCCTACGGTAATGCCATTATCAAATTAATAGAGAATAATGTTCATTTAAGGTGAAGTAAGCGTGACAACGACAGTAAAACATGTAGCGGAAATGTCTAGCACGCCTCCTGCTAACGAAAGCTAATGCTAGAAATTATAAACAAAACAGTACTGTAACCTTATAATAGGTAAATTATCCATTTGATTAGTAAGACATACCTGAATTACACCCATTTATAATAGGAATTCATCTTGATAACGGGTGTAATAATAATAGGACCCTTCTTTATCTTTAGTGCAAGTTCTATTGATTACCCTTAGTAGTAAGAATGAAGACAAGCACGTGTGTAGTCCCCCTGTAAGGATTTGTTTTCACTTCAGGCTCTGCAAAACACAGCATCACAATATCAGGAAGTGATGGCAATGCTCCCACTGTCAAAGATCTGTCTGATGCCCTCACACAAGCCACAGGTGTTCCACAACCTTCCCAGAAAATTATCTTCAAAGGTATGAAATGTCATACGTAATCAGAAATTGGATAGTAGTAAATTTTTCAGTAGACTGTTGTTAACAATTCTATTTGTTTGAATTGTTCAGGAAAATCACTAAAAGAAATGGAGGAGAATCTGTCAAGTTATGGCGTTAAAACTGGCTGTAAACTAATGATGATTGGAAAAAGGGTGAGATTGTTTGCTTTGTCATATTCACCTATTATATTATTTTTGATCATCATTACATTACTGATGCATTTATTCTTTCTGTTGACAATTTTGCTATAATCTGAAAATATTATTTTAACTAGTTCTGTGAAACTGCATTTTATTCGGTAGTTCACCCACTCAAAAATTATTCATAAACCTTCATACCATTTTAGTAATGCTGATGTTGGTCCTTTATTTTGGTTTATTTATTTTTTACTTTTTTATGAGACATTAATAAAGCCATACCTGGCCTCAAATAGAACAGTCCTGAAGAAGAGGTGGAACTGAAGAAGCTGAAGGATATTGAAAAATCTGTTGAACAAACGGCAAAGAAACTGGAAAAAGTGGATGGGGAACTAACTGGCCTTAAGAATGTAAGTAAATATGATATCATTAAAGTATAATCATCCATATGTATTAATAATTTTTTAAAATACATAATTTAAAGGGCTTTTTGGCCAAAGACCTTCAAGCAGAAGCGCTGAATAAACTTGACCACAGAGTGAAAGCTGCAGCTGAACAATTTATGAAGATTTTAGAACAGATAGATGCTATGGTAAATTGTAATAATTGCTTTCTGATATGTGCATATTTATTTATGTCTAAATGGTTTCATTTTTCAGAGCTTGCCGGAAAATTTTAACGACTGCAGAATGAAGAAGAAAGGGCTTGTAAAAACAGTACAGGTAAACCTTTCCATCAAAATGTACCAGTTATAACAATGCACATGTGTATTAACTACATTAATTTGCCTTTAGGATTTCCTGGCTCAGTGTGACAGAATTGAAGCTTGCATATCAGACCACATAACAAAGATTCAGTCTAAAAACTTGGCCTTGGCAGAATAAATATATTTTAAGTTTTACACTGTTCTGAGAGCAGTGGCTGTACAGGAAGCTTCAGGTATGGAGCAGTTTTTGACTTATTTATTTTGCTGTGTTTACAGAAAATTGTGTGCCGAGTCTCTGTAAAAAAAAAATAAAAATAAGGAAACACTGGCTGATTGATCCAGCCCAAATGTTAATGTTTGTGATGAATTATGTGTGTTCCCCAAAGTACATTTAAGTCAAGAGCACTAATTGGACCTCCCCCCCCCAAAAAAAAACCCCAACAACAACCAACAAACAATAAACTAATCTGTAATATGTAAAAAATATGTATGGAATTGTCCAATAAAATACATGCACTTAAATGATACTGGATGTTTATTCCTTTAAAATACAGTCATAACATCACACATCAGTCTATTTAGACAAAGTCCAGTTTTATCCAGCATTAGTGAGTCTTTTTAAACATACTTTCTAGTGAAACCCTTAAAATTGTGCAAATATGCTTCAGAGCTTAGGGATTAAAGAGGGGATCCAGCAGTAAGCGTGTACAAATGACTCAATGAGGTATACCACATTCAACATTTCATAAATAAATGAGACATAAATGAAGAGTTACTAGATTAAGTAGTGATTAAGTATATATCATTTTGTTAGTCATCTTTGTCCTTTGCACCATGTTTTAAAATGCGGGTGAATGCTACGTAGTTGAAGTTGCCTTTCTTGTCGATTGGTGCTTCACGGAAAAGCTCATCCACTTCTTCATCTGTGAACCTGTCTCCCATTGTAGTCAGCAGCTCGCGCAGATAGTCCTCCTGGATTATACCTGTGCAGTAGGAATATCATTACATTTGCTTCTGTTTCTTAAAACTCTGACATTATTAAGGTTAAAAAAAAAGTTGACATTGTTAATAAGTCTGGTAAACCAGATATGGTATTAAACTATTTAATGAACAATATTAACTACTTAATTTACTTGAATGAATAGCGTTTAACAAATATAAAAAACAAACAAACATCTCTTTCATTGCTTTAACCAAATTCATTAGTTTGTGTGGGAAACTACTAGTTATGATTTGGTTATCATGCAAACTAAAATCACATTGTATTACATTGTTATTAAATTGTATCTTCACTTTTGAATAGTTGTACTATTGACATTATTACAAACTCACCAGTTCCTTCTTCGTCAAAGCAGGCAAAAGCATTTCGAATAACATCTTCTGGATCTGTTCCATTCAGCTTTTCTCCAAACATGGTCAGGAACATTGTGAAGTTTATTGGTCCAGGTGCTTCATTCATCATTGCCTCCAAGTATTCCTCTGTAGGGTTTTTACCTGACACAAGGACAATGCAGGTATTACACACTGACAACCACCAACTCAAAGTATAATCATTTTGCGCCTTACCTAATGAGGCCAACATATCATGGAGATCTTCTTTGTCAATAAATCCATCTCTGTTTTGGTCGATCATGTTGAAGGCCTCTTTGAATTCCTGGATTTGGGATTGGTCAAACATTGCAAACACATTGGAGGTTGCGCGCTGAGGGCGCTTCTTAGTGTTCTTCCCCTTGGCCTTTTTGCTGGACATTTTGAAAGCTGGATATGTACCTCCTTCTAAAATATGAATTAAATATAATGGTTAGTACACAATATCATATTCATTTTTAAGAATGCACCTCAATTATGACCTCAATCCACAATCTTGGGTAAATTAAATTCCCTTTTGCAGACAGGAACAGGGCTATATATGATATATAAAGTCTAAATTAACCTTCATGGACATCTTCATCATACAAACTGGAACTAAAATGCTGCACAAGTTAATAACTTAATGAAATTAACAGTGCAAAAGAAAGTTAAATGTGACAATAAGACAGGTTAATGAATGTGCACAGGGCACATTCTTTAACCCTGTTTTTCTGCTCGGCCCATTCAAATAAGCTAACCCGCTAGCTCGAGTTGACCCACATTTCTACGTCTTCTGCACGGAACAAGATTTGTAGCAAAAATCAGCTCCAAAACATATAGCTTATCACATAACCCATAATACATAATTTGATAATGCTCGAGTAAAAGACACCTACCGTAGAAAATAAGGATTATTCACACACCTGTCCTCAAACCGAGCACAAACACAATCTGTTGTGATGCTGCACTTCCGGTTTGAGAAGTGACCAATCAGAGTTGAGCCTGGAGCCTTCCTCACATCATGTTACATCATTACAGGCTGTTTATTATTGATTATGGCCGTAACAAAACAACTGTGTCATATAGCATGTCTTAAACTGTCAGGGCAAACCTAACCTAAACCTCGAAAATGTTTTCAGTGTTTTTATTTTACATGACATACAACATTTGGTCAGAAGAGGGCAGCATTATTCAAGTATAGACCTACAGCCAATTTTATTCACTGAGAAACCATCGATCTATAAGTGATTATTGCCGTGCTAATACTTCAGCAGCTGGTGTGTGCAAAGTTGTTTTCCCCACAGTGTAAGTGTTAAGTTTTGTTCATTTCATGCCGTTGTTTGGCTTTTAAAATTTAAGGGGAGACTCTGCCCCTGATTGTGGTGACTTTATCAACTCTTTCAGTGGCACCTTAACTAATAAACCCTTTTCTTCCAGCCTGTGCTCCCCCTGCTGTGGAGAAAGCACCAGGAGACCCCTGGTCTTCAGGTCCGGGGCCCAGGCCTGGCCCTCTCAGTCTCAGTCAGGTCTAAATTTAAAGCGGGCCCAGCCTTAAAAGGTCCTGACGGAGTCTTGAGCATTCTGCAGAGTGGCAGCATTATTTTTGTTCTGTGGACTGCCGCCCTGTCCACTGCCCCTCTCCCTGCCGCTTTGCTCTATCTGGACCTGATTTTGCTACTTTTGGATTAGCATTTCGACCTTTACAGGTGGATTTCATTTGTGGTAAGTAATATTCACTGATTCATTGTGTGTTTAATTTATATTAATTGTTAATTGTGGTTGTGTTTGGTGTAATAATCATCTGAAAGCAGAAGGCCCTGAGGCCTAGCTGGTTTCTTATAACAACATCATAAATGCTGGCTTTTTAATCCATAATCACTGGACTTTGGGGTTTGAAGTCCTTCACACTAACGTCACATAACATTTACTCTGTCTACTGTGCCATTGTCTCTGTGTCACTGCCTAAATGAAGAACAGCCAGTGCTTTTCATTGTGAGAAGCAAATGTCCCTATTTATTATTAGACAAGTTGCTTTCATAGTCCATGTGCATAGTGCGTATGCTTCTGTAGTGTGTGTTACATGTTCCCCAAGGTACAGAGGATAAAAATACAATGTCATTGTGTTTGGACATAAGCAGGTCAATAGTTTTCTCTAGTCACAATTAAACACCTGTTGTTTACACATAACATTTCATTGTCGGTATAAAAACATGTGAGTCAATTATATCCAGCACAGACAGAAGTTCTTCATGTTCTCTTACAGCTGATGCTGCTTCTTCATTTAACACAGCAGAAATAATACTATTTCACCTAATGCTCAAGTTTCACCATCTTTAAAAAATAACCTCTTAATCTTCATCTCTAATAGCTAATAGCTCCATCACTTGACCAAACTAACCAACTTAACGTCAAAACAACCCTTTACAATAATCAGATTGATTTTCAGAGCTGACAAAGTAAAGTTTAAAAGATGGCGGAGAAGTCAGGGGAGGTTCGTGTGAAAAAGAGAAAACTGCAGCGTCG
>KN488939.1:0-73094 GCA_000787155.1 Scartelaos histophorus | reverse complement strand
GTCGTGTCCAGCAGCAGCATCATCAGCATCATGAGCAGAGGCAGCAGCAGCAGCAGCAGCATCATTATGAAAGCAGCTTTTACCAGAGCTCCAAGTCCTCTTTTAGCAAGCAGTCGTACGCGTCTTACAGCGCCAGCCAGGCAAGCGAGAGCCTGCAGTGGTAAGAAAACAACATACGTATCATGAGACAGCTCTGTGTTTGAACAGATATGCTGATGTACCACTATTATAACTTGGTATAGCATTAAGACCATTGGTAAATAGTTTTATTCACATCTTTGAATTAGATTATGTCATAATTCAAACTATATGACTCTATATAACTATGAGAGAAAAATACATCCTGACTTATGATTCACAAATGTTGAATTTCACATAATTTGTTTGGGTTTGACTCCACAAACGTGCCAAATTAACCTTTTAGTCATTAAAGTATTTAGGGGTTGAATAATGATGCCACTTTCTGCAGCTATTTTGAAAAATGTTGATGTTGAGCTTTGTGCTAGTTTTTATTTCACATGATATACAGATATATTAATCACAAAGAAGGAGGAACAGCTGTATTTTGATAAACAGTAATTTCCATTTATTCTAACCTGTCATTCAGTTCAGTGCTACATTTTTTTGTAAAACCATCACCTCAAATGTCTCTCCCAGAATATAGCTGCACATAAATACATTTTACTTGGCTTATAGTGGTCATAATGTTATGCTTGATCTGTGTTACATCAAGCCTTTCAAATACTCAGTTGTGTATAATGTATTTTGTACTGAAGTAGAGTGACGTGTGCAAAAGGGGAAGGGACCGACCTCTTTCTATTTGTTTTCATGCTGTCTTTGCTGTCACTGTTGGCCATTTATACACATACAATACTGTGTTACACTTCAAGATCTAAAAATTGGTCAGTGATGTACTAAAAACAAATGCATTTTAGCTAAAAGTAGGCAAATATGTTTAAATATGCAGAATGTAACGTTTCTGATGAGGGGTCCACCATGGGCCCCTCCCTGCAGACATGTTCTGCAGCTTATTAAATTACAGGTGTATTTATTTCTCAACAATATTTACATTCTTACTATGAGCGGGGTGACCTCTCCACAGATCTGACCTGTACCTTTGCCCAGTGGTATCACCTGCTTGCCTCTATGGAGATTTAATGCAATATTGTGAAACATTCTAGCATTAACATCTCTATGGAGGCAACTTTAACCAGTTAATGAAAAAAGAAGACAAATGATTTCCCTTCCAGTCTTATTGAATGTTAAATGTAAGGATTCTGAAGCTAACTGCATAGCGCTAGGTCTTTGAATATTGCACACTATTATCTTTATGTTATATGGCCATTATGTCGTTAATGTTTCACTTCCTGTTTTGTCTGTGTGTCTGTGTATGTGTATGTCTGTGTCCATTTATTCATGTTCTTTTGTTCTTCTTTCTCTGTAACACTTGTCAGCTTGAGATCTTTGTCCTTCAGGTGCCACGGGTCAATCCATGTAGGAAATAGGAACAGCTTTCTAAACCGGGGCAGAAAGAGTTATGTGAGACACGCTGTCAGTGGTATTTATGGAGCGCGGGGCTATTTCTGTCACAGCAGGACTGGGGATCTGTGTAAGGCTAGTGTAAAGCTACTGTATAGGGCTAATACAGGGCTAATGGAGTTATAATGGGATCTTTGTTTGTAGGAAAACAAGATGTGATTTGGATAAACATGAACATTTCTCATTTAGGCTATACAGAGTTAAGCTCAAATGTAGTAGGCATGATCAAAAAATGTCTATAGCACAATTATGAGTAAAGCAAAGTAATCCATCTTGCAGATAACTGTCTTGGTTTAGTCCCTGTTATATTTTAGTTAGGTATCGATTATTGCATTTTGCTCATATTGTGCAGCCCTACGTTTTTAGAAATATATTTCCATTCTACCTTGCTGTTATTATATATGTCTTGTCCACAACGTTACCAAACAACATTAAAACACTGTCTTTCTTGCTTCATTTTTCTTCCATTTTTACACACTTTCTTTTACTTTGGTACACCTGCGACTTTTACATTTGCTTAACTAATAGTTTCTTCAGAATGAGCTGATCCTGACTCAGCTGCACCTCTTTGGCCCCACAGAGTCCTGGTATCTGCTCTTCCTCCTCTTCTTTTTTACCACATTAAAACACTGTTACTTCATGTTTGAAATCTTTATGACAAAATTGTTTTATTCATGGATTTCAGCTTCCTGTTATATGGTGCCATTTTGAGGACCCTTCAAAAGATGTAATGTTTTGTAATGTATTTTGTTAATTGCAGTGGAAACAGTCCTAACTTTTCATCATTCTGAAACCACGTAATGTTAAGTAGTATTTTGTATACATTACACTGCCATGACCGCATCAACATTTCGTCACCTTCCTAAAATAATCGCATAAGTCATTTTTTTCAGGTTTTTCAGGAAACACAAAAAACTCCCCCCAAAATTGAAAAATTTTTTGCCTAAGGAAAACTAAAGGAAACTAGGCGATTATTTTAGGAAGGTGATGATTTGGACTAAACCCTGAACTAAACCTGGTTCAGACTGGATTAAACCCGGTCAAGAGCATCTTCCTTGGTTTGAATAATATCATACCTACCTTCCTACTTTCGATGCATCATTTTTGCCATTTTAAATACTGATTACATTACATTGACACAATAAAATAGTTTGATGTCATTAAACTCAACATATAGTACACTTGCTGACTATCATGTAATTTACTTGGACCTTAAATCATTAATGTTGAGAATCTGTCTGAAAGTTTGGCACTTCTTTACTTCTTTATACATATCCTATACCTATTTTTCTGTCCTCTATCCTATGTGCAGCAGGTACAGCGACTATGGAAAACTGGTGCCCTGTTATTGCTGAATGTTTAGTCAGTTCCCTCGTCCCCGTCCTTGTTCTAACTTCTGTTGTTGCACCAGCCTGAAGAGCTTCCTGAAGACCAAGGGGGAGGAGGTGGTGAGACTGAGCCCGTTAACTAAGAAAGCACCTGTCACCTGTCAGTGCACCTGTCTGGCCATGGACACAGACAAAGAGGTCATCGGCTACGTGGTGCCACTGTTCAGAGCCAAGTGAGTGGTGAGACCGGGTCTGAACCAGGACTCTCCGAGGTCTGAATAAGGACTAAATCAACACTAAATTATGGTGCCCGTATTCAGAACTAAAGTGAGACCTGAAGAAACCTAACCTGAACCCGGACTAAACCAGGACTAAAACTGAATTATAACTCAGAACTACCCCAGGTCTAAAAAAAAGGACCAAACTAAGACAAATTACTAGTGTGTGGACAAGAAAACCAGGTCTAAGCAAAGTCCAGGATTATACTCCAGGTCAAAACCAAGATTAAAACAGGAGTAAACAAGGTCTAAACAAAGACTGTGATGCTCAGAGTCAAGTGAGTGGGGAAGAAACAAGGTTTAAACCAGGACTACAGCAGGACTAATCCAGGACAATGACCAATGACTAAAACAAAGTGACTTTAATCAGTGCCAAGTGAGTGAAACTTAAACCAAGAATTAAACCAGGTTTAATCTTGGTTCAAACTACAGCGACAAGGAGGTCATAGATTATCTGTGGCCCTTTTTAGAAATCAGGTTTAAAACTGGTCCAAATGAGCTTTAAATCTAGGACTAAACCTGGTTTAAACAAACTACACAGACAATAACTATGTAGTGCCCTAGTTTAGAGCCATAAGTGGGAAAGAAATGAGCTCTAAATGAGCTCTAAACAAGGACTATAACCCAAAACTCAATCAGGTCTAAAATAAGTCTAAACTGGGTCTGAACAAGGACTAAACCAGGACTATACTTCAGGACAGACAAGGAGGCTCCATAATGCTTTGTTTCAGAGCCAAGTGAGTGGAATCATCTCTATACTGGGTCCAAAAAGGCCAAAACCAAGACTAAAATCCAGAACTAAAGCACATATGAAGCGAACTAAACCAGGACTATACACCTGACAATATTAGACTGTGGGGAACTAAACAGAAGCTAAATGTTGACTAAGCCTTTTGTGTTACTTCAGTCAGAATAAATGAAGATTATGACTCTTAATTACCATTGATCCAGACTAAACAGAGTTTGTTTTTCCAGTCATGAAGTGGTCCGTGGTCTGGTGGAGGGCCATGAGGAAGGGCACGTGGAAGAGGGGATACAGTATGTGGCCATGAGGAACCTGTTCACTCGGGAGGCTCGGGAGGCCATGGAGGTCAAGGTGGAAAAGAAGAGCCACTCCAAACTCGTCAGAGAGTCTGCAGAACGTGTTGAACTTGGAAAGACGGTAAATATTTATATCGTGCTATCGTATGGGAAGCTCCTTGTTACCTCGTAGATAATTTTACTTGGTTTATTACATGTTTGTACCACTATTACATAACCATCACCATCACTATTACATTTATTATGGATCAAAATCTATGTAAAAACTCAAAAGTCAAAGCTTATAAAATGTACTTCAGTGAAATATACACTTTAAGTAATTTTCTGAAGAACATCATGTACTGTTCAATTGAGTATCTAGTTTTTTTTACTAGTTTTAGAATTGATTCATGTCTAATTTTCAGTTCTTTTGACAGCTCTATGGTAGACCTGGTTTTGTATTATGCCTAACTTCTTTTGATTTGGTTCAGCTGGAAGAGTGGTCTGAGTTTCGAAAGAAGATGAACCCGGACAGCCTCACACACCCCCCTGAGTTCATCGTGAAGCCCCGTGGACAGACTGTGTGGGAGGGCAAAACCATCAAACTGCACTGCACTGTGGCTGGATGGCCCAAACCCAGGATCGCCTGGTGAGAACACGACACTTGGGCTCATTTTGACTGACTCACTGGTCTGAAGGTCCCACATAGTCCAGAAAATGTTCAAGTAAAATGGGCTTTCAGTATTGATTTTATGAACTTACACAACACAAACTTTTAATAAGTCCTATAATACAAAAGTCTGATCCCAAACAACCTGCTTTTGCTAACAGAGAATTGTCTCTTGATTAAAAAACTACAACTCAAGCGTAACACTGGCATGACTGAATAAAATAAAATACATTTCCTGAGCCCAAACTGCCACATTATGCATATTTTTTAGAGTAGTACAAAACATAACAGTCTTATTTACGCATACAACTGATTTCCAGGTATAAAAATAACATCCTGATTGATGCCAAGGCTCACCCTGAGAAGTACACCGCTGAGAGCAACTACAACATGCACTCCCTGGAGATCAAGAAGTAGGTAATCTTAAACTTAAGAGCTTAAAACTCAAACCTGCTATAAAGACGTCATTTTATTATTTGAGGTCGTGCAAATGAGGTGTAATTTATTCAGTGTTTCTTTGGCATATTTTCAGCTGTGACTTCTATGACACCGCTCGGTATCACGTCTCCGCTCTCAACATCAAGGGAGAAGTTTCTTCTGTGGCGACGATTGTTGTCAAACGTAGGTGTTTTATTCAAAGTGATTCTTAAGATTTCTTTGGGAAGTTGATGTGGTGATGACTGTTTTGCCTTAGGGTTCCAGGAGGGTGATGAAGTGGGTCCCCTTGATCCCAAACCACGTAAGTGCTCGAAGCATTTTGGGTTTGAACAGATTTAAACTGCAAAATGAATTGTAAGTGTTTTGTAAAATACCAATAATAGTAAATGTAAGCTGCTGAATTTTGTACCTACCGTTGTAGCATTTTCTTGCAATTATCTTAACTTACTACACTAACAATAAGTTACAATAAGCCATAATTCATAAACCCCTATAGTGACTAGATATTGTTTTAGCCACTGCTGCCCTGGGGCAACGAGCAATTAAGCCCCAACCTGGCTGTCCAGACATTTCTCACTCATACTTAACATTCATACACTCAGTTTACATGTTTACTCTGCGCCTCATACCACACCTACAGCTAATCGTCATTTGGTTTACCTTACATGAAAATACAAAGTAGTATACAGTTAAAAGAAAAACCTATGAGCAAGCTAACAAACACATCACGTTTTTTATGGTGTCCTGTTTGTAGATGGTTACAGCGCTGAACATGGCGTCACCTTTAACACCACCATTATTGATAAGTTTGAAGTGGCTTTTGGTCGTGAGGGCGGGACCATGAGTCTGGGCTGCACTGTCATCGTTTACCCCACAGTGAAGAAATACCAGCCTGATATCATCTGGTACAGAGACTGTAAGTACACATCAAATTATGCTCAGTTTTGGATTTTAGCCTATGAGATTGAAGGCAGATGGCAGTGTTTATTAATTAATTTAATTAATTTTCAAAAAATGTATAAGAAGAACATTTTTCAACCCAATTACATATTTTATTGAAAAGGTTCATTATGCTGCTGTCTTTATTAATAAAATAATAAAATATTTACATATAATACTCTTCTCATTTCAATGAAAGAGTCCTGTCCTGTATAGAGAGATCTGATTGTGCCGTGTTGTTCCTCCTCAGCTGTGCCCCTGAAGCCCTCTAAGTGGGTGCACACTCACTGGTCTGGAGAGAGAGCCACTCTGACTCTGGCTCATCTGAACAAAGAGGACGAAGGCCTGTACACTCTGCGCGTCAACACCAAGTCTGGATTTGACTCCTACTCTGCCTACGTGTTTGTCAGAGGTACTACATGTTCTTATAATAGACGTAGTGTTGATAAAAGCTTGCACAAAGCCAATCCTCCTGTTAGGTACTGCTGAACAAGGTCTTAGCTCAAGATCTGAGCCTGGGTCCCTGGAGCCCACTGCTACTGACAGGCCTCCACAGCGGCACTAGCTGGAAGATGGTCAAATGTGAAGGACAACCTTTCCTGCAGAAGCAGTAAAGTTCACTAATAGGTTCAAACTACAAAAATAAACGTAAATGGGAAGTATACTATAATTAGTTTAGCTAACAAACATTATGTTAACTCTTTTAAATTCTAATGATTTAAATCACTGGTTCAAATGCATGGAAACTATGTACATGTTTTCCATTTACTGGTCGTGTCCCAGACCAGTGCCCTTTGTAGTGTGAAATGACAGAAATGACTGAACTGGCTGTAGAAAGAAAGTAGTAAAATCAGGGGAAATGCTGCAAATGCTCAAGAATGGCCTGAAGGAAATAATAGTATTTGTGGTGGTGTTGGAGACAGAAGAGGTATCGAAAAGCCTGTATTAATTAGTATTTGAAATTAGTAAAGTTGACTTGGTTTCATTTGGTTTCATTTGCCTTTAAGCAGAGTTCTGAAGGTGTTGTGTTTCTTCTGTGCCACTACTGTCTGTCTCAATACAATCTGTCTGTGATTCCACATACAGCACAACACTGCTCTTTTAACATTACATTTACATACAAGTTACCACTCTCTGTGCTAGTAATAAGTACAAAAGTCATCTGATGCAAATAGCCACACTGCCTCTCAAATACTGTAGTTGACATTGGGTCAAAATGAAATCAGATATACTGTGAGCAAAGTCCTATATTTAGACACATGACTTCTTCACTTGTCGTGTTCATATCCGCCTCCTCTAACACTGATGTGTTTTACATTCAAAAAATCAAATTAGCTATGACTACATTAAAATGTACCTGTTGGATATTTGTATATTTTTGTGTGTGAGGGTGGCTGTGTGTTTGGAAGGTGCTATTGAATTAAAATTTGATCTAAATCAGGCAGGGATTGGTAAATTGTAATGCTAGACCTTTAAAGTTATTCTTAATTTTTTTGGTTATTAAGTAGAGAAGTGACTGTCAGACTTGCCAAAATAATGGAAACATTTTCAAGAACTAACCCAAAACAAGACTAAAATGTGAATTAAATGGATTCCCAAGATTTTTTGTGTATTGCAGAGCCATTTGTAGATGAACTTGAGCGGTACAACTGAGAGGCACCAGCGCCACAGTTTGAGAAACACTGATCTAGAGGGCAGCTGACAGTTTAATGTAATTGTTAAAATGAAGTGTATCTGACTGTCCTGCTCCTCTGTGTGTGTGCAGATGCAGAGGTGGACGTTGAGGGAGCCCCCGTGGCTCCTCTGGACGTCCGCTGTCAGGATGTGAATAAGGATTATGTGGTGGTGACCTGGAAGCAGCCGGCAGTGGAGGGCAGCAGTGCCATCCTAGGATACTTCATTGACAGGTTTTTTATGCTTTACTTTAGACATATTCTGTTAGAACTAAAAGATGAAAGTAACTGGTGGACCCTCTACCCGAAGTTACACAGTGCATGTTTAAGTAATTTTGGATTTCTATGGTAAGATATGCTTGAATATGGAAATGGAAATAATCGGATCTAATGAAGACAGAAGATATTGTCCTTTTCAGCCCTACAATATTTAAGCATTTACCAAACTGTCTTGTAGGTGTGAGGCGGGCACTCTGCATTGGGCCCAGTGTAATGACATCCCAGTGAAGTATGCCCGGTACCCTGTGACCGGGCTGGTGGAGGGGCGCTCCTACCAGTTCAGGGTGCGGGCGCTGAACAAGGCCGGAGTGAGTCGTCCGTCCAGAGTCTCCGAAACTGTGGTGGCCATGGACCCCTCCGACAGGGCACGCCTCAGAGGTCAGACTTTAGGGAAAAAACTTTTAACAGAATCACTAGTTAGATTTCTTTCTGTTTCCTTTTCGAGCCACAAACAGTATTGAAAAGTTTGTTTTTGGTGTTATGTTGGCTATCAAAAAATGAATATGATATCTAAGTTTGAAATAAATTATTAAGTAAACATTTTATTAGTTTAATAGGCATTTGTTTTGACCTATCTATCATCTGATTTTCTTTCTTCTGTCTATCACCATCCACAATTTTATCAAAGTAGATTTAGTCTCAACTACAACTACACCTTAATTATCCTTATTAAAGCTTGAAGAAAGATTGAATTAATAATAAACAGTTTATTAAAAATGATTCAGGTGTAGAAACGACTTTATTAATACCCTAACTCTAACTCCTGCCATCTTGATTCTTTCTTGTTGAGAAGAATGTGAATTTAATCTGATAATCTTTCGAAATTGCTAGTTTCTAAAATAGTTTAGCGTGTAAGTAAGTAAGTGAGTAGTGGTGGGTGTGCACTGGAAGCATGAAGAAATAACTTTTGGGCGATGTACCTTTTAAATGTCAGTGAGTAATTCCTTAATGAAACACCCAGTAGCAGTTTCTGAGTCTGCTTCTCTTTGACAGCTGGCCCGTTGGCTCCATGGACTGGAATGATCAAATTTACAGAGGAAGACTCCACTGGTAATAGCTGGTTTCATGTAGTTTTGTGACATTTTATTCTTGACCTTTCCTGTTCATAGAATAAAATGAGAAAATAACTTGGCTTCTCCTTTAGCTGGTGTGGTCCCCGGTGAACCCACTGATGTTGTCGTTACCGAGGCAACGAAGAGTTATGTGGTTCTGGCGTGGAAACCTCCGGCACAGAGAGGTCACGAAGGGGTCGTGTACTACATCGAGAAGGTACGAAGCAATCAGCAGATCTCACCTCAACGGGATCAACTACCTAGAGTTTTCTTTCAAACATATTTATGTCAATATTTTGTCAAAATGTTTAGCTTTTTTATCATATTGACTGCATGATATGGGATGGTATTTTTGCAATACTGTGTTGGAAGTTAACATTTTTAGCTGCGTTATTGCCCATTATCACAGAACACACAATTTACTGCAATATTATTATCTTTCACATGAATACATAAAGTAAACATGCTATACTATACTATATTATACTATACTATATTCGACTTAAACATTCTAGTTGTTGTATTATTATAAAAGTTAATCTAGCAGTACAAACATATCATAAAGAGGCAATCGTGATTTTTTTCCCCTACAAATTGTACAATTATTATCCATAGGGTCTGTTGATATCTGTGGGAATGATTACAGTGCTAAATATTACCTTCATTTGTGCATTTATTATATTTGCATTTCAAAAGACTAAGATCAAAAAGGTTTGACTTGTTGCAATATCACATTTACAAAATTTTTACTTTTTCTTTGTGTCTATTTGCGTGTCCAGCCTCAAATCTCAAATCTTCGCTGTTCTTTGTCCCTTGTTGCAGTGTATCTCAGGCACAGACTCCTGGCAGAGGGTGAACACTGGGATGCCTGTGAAGTCTCCACGCTTCGCTCTGTTTGACCTGGCCGAGGGAAACTCCTACAGCTTCAGAGTGCGCTGCTGTAACTCTGCAGGCACCAGCGAGGCCTCCCAGCCCACTGCAGAGACCACTGTGGGGGACAAGATGGGTACGGTTTGCATTGTCTGTTTGTTTAGCTTTATTAGATAGTACCAAGAAATGGGGTTGAAAAGTGGGAAGAAAAAAATCAACATTGTTATTGGCAGTGATCAATCTGAGGCCACAGAGTCTGGCATTTGTGTGGTGAACCCAACACCAGAGTGCAGCCAGATATTAATCAGTACTAAAGCTAATATCAAAACTAGAAGCAATATAATCATCATCAATATAGATATAGATAAATTACTATTATCTTGTATATGAAAATAACATGTATTACACATCACATCACTGTAGTTTGTTAACCATAGAAAGACAGAGGCTCTTTTCTATCTCTTATATATATCCTTCTTACAGTTGCCTTGATTTAGAAATAATATTTTCACAACTTTTCAATGCCTGTTTTCTAATATAAATACGTATTGCTTAATTTCTTTTTCTTTAAATTCCTATGTAAACAGACCTGCCCTCAGCTCCAGGAGTCCCAGTAGCCACCCGCAACACCAGCACCTCTGTGGTTGTGTCCTGGTCCGGGTCCAAAGAAGTGAAGCACCTGGCTGGATACTACATCGAGTGCAGTGTGGTGGGCACCGAGGAGTGGCAGCCCTGCAACAACAAACCTGTGAAACAAACCAGGTATTTTGATACAAGATGGAAGGTAAATTTAACAATCTCTCACAGTTAACATTATTGCACACCTGACCCTAGAAGAATAGTTAATATCACTCAAGATTCAAGAAACCCTTTGTGTTTGCTTGGACGCCACATTAGAGATGCAATGCAGAAGAATATTATTTATTATATTTGATCACACAGATAGACAAAAATAGATGTACAATTTATTTAAAATACCTTAAGTACTAAATCTATATTTTACAGATCAGTTGCAGCTACCTCCAAATATAAATAAATAAATACATAAATAATTAATATATAAATACATGCATACATAGATTCACACATACATACATACATACATAAATACATAAATAAACATATTTTTTCTCTCTCAGGTTTGTGTGCCACGGGCTTATTTCTGGTGCTAACTACGTGTTCAGAGTGAAGGCGGTGAATGCTGCAGGTTACAGTCAGGTCACGGCCGACTCAGAGCCTGTAGTCGTCCTGAACGCTGTGGGTAAGTATCAGGCCTCCTCATTGTCCATCTCACTATCGCCCTACAAGTCAATGTGTTTCTCTGTTTCATCCTAACATGCATGAGGATTTTAACATTGCAATATTTAATGCACATGTTATTTACATGTGTAATGCACCATCCTTTCTACAGCATCACATTTACATAGGTCATTCACCAGGCATTTTCACTATAATTCTCCATCATTAAAACTACAATAATCACAAACTTTATTTATTTTTATTGCTTTATTGTTTTATATGAATTACATATTCAGTGTGTATGTCCACACATGTTATTTTGAACTTCTCAGCATTCATTCATAACAGTTGTACTCACCTTTCTTGCCTGGTTTTGCATTTCATAATTATGTTGGTACTAACATTCATTTTCTGATACTCACACTTTGAAAATTGTAGCAATTTAACAAAGGTTTTTAAACTGTAATATTATACATTTTATAAATATTTTTTTCTCGGTTGTGGCTTTGTTTTGCCAATAGATAATTCTCTAGCGGTACGCCTTGATGCATGGCCGCGTTGAAGGCTAAGCATATTGTATAGTAAGAGCATGAACTTAACCAGCGATTCATCTGGCTTTGGATTTGACCATGGAGTAAGTATGTAAATGTTGACCCTAAATTCTGATATATTATTTTTTAAGGTGTAGTAATGTTGTGGTGAGAGAACAAACTGTATTTTACGTTATATGTGAAATGATAAGGCAGTATAGTCATTCCAGCCCTGGCCAGTGCATACAGCTTTGTGTTCTTGTCACTATCACCAGCTTTAGTAGGAATGTGGCGTATGAACGGCTTATTGGTTTCCATGTCTCTGTTAGTTCACCCCAGGGCAGCTGCGACTAGATAAGAGGCTTAAATGAAAAATGTTAAGCGTCTTTTAAGTTTGGTTAAAAATTTAATAATAGTTGATTTTTTTTATAAAGTACTTTTCATTCAAAGAAATCTAAATGTATTATGATCATTAGACCAGAGGTGTAAGGTCAGTGAGCTTAATTATTGAATACACATTACTCCTTATTCATTTAAATGCATAATTGGCTTGATGTATTACAGCTCTTCCTGGAAAGCCGGGCAATGTGCGTGTGGTGGAGGCGGTGAAGGACTACATGGTTCTGACCTGGGACCCCCCGGCTCATGACGGAGGAGCCGATATCAGGGGATATTTCATTGACTACAGGACAGTCAAAGGAGGTGTAGCCGGACAGTGGCACGAGATGAACCACCAGGCCGTGACCACCAACACCTTTAGAGTAGGTCCTATTTGTTTTGCCAGTCGCGCTTATGTATAAACTATAGTGTATTTATGAGGGACCTCTCTTGAAATGCTTTACGTACCATATACATATACAGACATACTCATCATTTGCAGTATAAAACTACATTTATAGCTCAAAGTTAAATGAGTTAAGATAAGTAAGTAACAAGAAATTTCTCTCTTTCTTATCAAGGAGTGTAAGAGTTCAAACAAAGGTAGAAACAATAGTTCATAGCTTCAAGACTGAAGTTTAAATTTTTATTTTTCTGTTTTAGGCTGAGAACCTGAAGGAGAATGTTGTCTACCAGTTCCAAGTTCGTGCGATGAACCTCGCTGGAGTCAGCAAGGCATCTCTGTCCAGTGCAGCTCTGGAGTGCAAGGAATGGACCATCACTGTCCCAGGTAATAAAGGCACTGCAAAGTCATTTAGTTTTAGTAAGTTTATTGTGCTATACACAATAAACTGCCTTAAATCTTGTGTTTGAATATGTTTTTAGGTGCCCCCGTTGGTCTTCATGCGCTGGAGGTCCGGGACACGTCTGTGGTGGTGCTTTGGGAGCCTCCTCTGTTCGATGGTCGCAGTCCAGTGAATGGATACTACCTGGACCTGAAGGAGGCCTCAGCTGGAGCAGAGGGCTGGGTGGCTGCTCACGAAAAGGCCAACAAGAAGCTGTACATGAAGGCAAGAACAACACACTGACTTTTATACAGCTCTGGAAAATAAGAAATGCATCTCTACATGTTTGACGGTCGTTCCAATCCAGCGTCTATTGAATTCCAACACAAGCTCACTTCATTCTGCTTCATGAGGTACTGCTTAGGTAATCACCTGAACCAAGTCTTATTTAAGGAGGAAAAGTATAAAAAACACTGCTGTGTTGATGAAAGCTGTGATGTGGGTTATTCCATCAAATATTGTTTTCTGAACACTTCCTAAGTTATTGTGTTGTTTTAAAAAAATTGATATGATCTTCTTTTCTTTGCATTATTTAAAACATTGCATCTTTTTTTTTTAATTTTGGCTATATGTCATTTTCTGCAAATGAATGCTCTAAATGACAATATTTTTATTTTGAATTTGGGAGAAATGTTGTCACTAGTTTATAGAATGAAGCAAAAATGTTAATTTTACTCAAACACAGACCTATAAGTAGTTAAATCAGAGAAACTGATAATTTTGCAGTGGTCTCTTTTTTCCCCAGAGCTGTATAATTTAAAACAACTTTTACGGTACATTTTCAAAAAACTAATTTTAACTAACTAACTAACCAGAATAACACATTTATAACAGAAATGCCATAGCATAAAGCATTTATTTTTACATATACATGGTACCAAGTTATTTTATTAATTTTATTGCTTTTTATATGATTTTTACCTTTTTCTTCATTGTATTATTGAGCTACCATGTCCAAGTAATCTATACCCTGGCTCAATGAAATTAAGATCATTTGAAAAAATAAAATAAATGTAAACTTATCTAACATTTACTGTACTTTTAGGTGACTGGTTTGTCCCCAGGCGCCACTTATGTTTTCCGTGTCCGGGCTCAAAATATCACTGGGGTTGGAAAGCCTTCTGCAAACCTGGGTCCAATCGTTGCCCAGACTCGTCCTGGTGAGTTTGATTCTTGTTTAATTTAGATTAGCAGGTGCAAAATGTTCAAATTACTTCCCAAATAAGCATAGTAATGTTTTATATTTATTGCCACTAAGTTTCTGTTGTTTTTTGTATGTCACAACTTCTTCAGGCACTAAGGAGATTTATGTGGACGTGGACGATGATGGCATTATCTCTATGATCTTTGAATGCTCTGAAATGAACGAGGGATCTGAGTTTGTTTGGTCCAAAAACTATGAAGCAATCACCGATACCTCTCGTCTCACTATTGTCACTGAGGGTGGCAAGTAAGTATCCAAGTCTATGGCCGTAACTTTGCTTACGTTTGTGTCTAATTATACATTTATGGAAGATAATTTGTGTCATCAGATTTTGAATTTTAAACGGCGTTGAATTTCTCACTTTGAATTTTTGTAACTCTGAAAAAACACGTTTGAATTATTTTTATACTGAATTTTAATTGCTGAAATTTTACGTGTACATTTTCAAAGTGTTTCAAATTCTAAATAAAAATGTCACCTTCAGCATAGATATTTTCGATTCAGCGGTCAATTCAGAGTGTGTTTCAAATTCTAAATAAAAATGTCACCTTCAGCATAGATATTTTCGATTCAGCGGTCAAAATTCAGAGTGTAAAATTCACGGTAAAAAAATTCGCAGGAATGATCCAAAATGCCAAGGCAGAAGCAATCGATCCAAAATTCGCCGATCTAATTTAGTAACAAACAGGAAATGGCGCAGTGAAGCGATCTGATTGGTCAGAATTAGCCTCATCCAAACCTCAAATCCCGCCCCCAGATGAGAACGGCCAATAGGAAACAGCCAATGTCCTCCTCACTCACTCTGGATCGATTGCTTCTGCCTTGACATCTTGGATCTTTGCTGCGAAATTTTTCATTTCAAATTTTACATTTTGAATTTTAACTGTTGAATTTCAGGGCTTAGAAATACGCAGTGAATATCTAAAAATGACATTTTTATTTTGAATTTAAAACATACTGCAAAAGTGCACTTAACATTTCAGCAACTAAAATTCTAAATAAAAATAATTCAAACATCTTTTTTTTCAGATGTAAAAATTTCAAAGTGAGAAATTCAGTGGTGTTTAAAATTCAAAATCTGATGGAACAAATTATCTTCCATATACATTTTTGTATGAGATGGGAGTGGGAAAGCATTTTAAGAGAGTGTAAGGTGATATTTTTGCTATTTTATTTATTTATTTTTTGTTTAAAATTGTATTGTAATGATATCTGACTTTCAATTTAAACATTTATTATAAATTTTAGCACATTTCATATAGATTGCAAAAAATATTGTGATTATTATTCATTTTTGTCAATATCAGCATCCCTAAAAATGTCTGTATAATTGGCAAGTAAAGAACTATCCAAAAACTTCCCACATCAAACTGTTAAATAACTTACTTCTTTTCCAAACTTGTTCTCCTTCTCTGACTCATGTTTGTGTTTTGCCCTTTCCTACAGAACCAGGGCCATCTTTAACTCCCCCTCTCTGGATGATCTGGGCACTTACTCTTGTGTGGTCACTAACACAGAGGGCATCTCCTCCAGCTACACCCTGACCGAGGAGGGTGAGTCACACTGCTATATGACGTCTAACCTCGCGACGGATATTGGTTATCGATTTCAGTCAATATTTGCGCTGATATTGGTATTGATTCTATATTTAGAGCCGATAGTTTTTTTCTAAGCTGCTCTAGACCGTGTGCCAATAGACCATTTCCAGTTTGTCCTCAGATTTGCATCAGGTTTGCTTTTTAAATGATTTAGTGAGTCAAAAATGAAAATTAGAATAGCAATGAAACTGAAGCTGTAAGTTTTTTCAAATAAAACAAATTATATTGTTAGCATATCAAATAGAAACATTTTGCAAAAATAAAAAGTCAACTTACTGCAACTGTTCATGGGTTTCAAAATGTCACTATAGCAATTAAGAAAACTCTAAATATTTTATCAGGTGAATGGAGAACAGTACATACAGAAGTGATATGACTGATACTTATGAATACATTTAAAAATATTTATAGTGATATCTGCAAACATTGTCCACAAAAGCAAGACAGATAGGATACTGGTAGAATAAATCAATAAGAAAAGCCAGTGGAACCTGATCTTTGTGTGTTTATATTTGGTTTGGATGACAGTGGTGCTGAAGGTGCTAAAGGTGCCTGAGGGCCCAGTCTGTTGTTGTCATGTAACAGCTGTGTCGGTCTGACACCTGCCAGGCCAGTTTACACCTGTCAGGCCAGTTCAGGTCTGTCAGGGTCTGTGCAGAGATCACAGAGGAACAAAGTGTCAGACTGACATAACATAATGGGGACTGTGTTTGGGGCATCAGTCTAACAAATGCAATATATTGGGGAAAATGTTTTGGTGAAAAGAAATGTATTGATTTTGCAAAGTAGTAATGATGAATGAATACAACCACTGTGTTTATAGCATGTAAAACAGTAAAACACACGGTCAGTAGTTTTCCTGCACATTTATTGATTTATAATTGTTACATACATTTTATGTGATAGATCTAAAATAACTGGTAGCATTTGTTGTAATGCAATTCCTAATTCCACTTTACCAGATCAGATTTATGCTGTTGTGTATTGAGATAAAAGGAGCCTCCATCTTTATCTTATTCAGCCATACGCACATATTTATACATAACACATATATTACTTCACACATAATTCATCCCTCATTGTCATCAGTATTATTTTCTAGTCTTCCCACAGTATTTAAAAGTAAAATTCATTTTTGTGTTTTACAGGTCTGAAGCGTCTCCTGGATCTCAGCCATGAGCACAAGTTCCCCGGTAAAACAATACTTTTCTTTTTAACTTTCTATGTATGTAATGTAGATAATCAATTTTATATAATTATTACTAGAATCTGTACAGAAATGTAATGAATAAAGTTTTGGTCATTTTGTCGTAGTTATTCCTTTCAAAAATGAGATGTCGATGGAGCTGCTGGAGAAGGGCCGTGTGCGTTTCTGGTGCCAGGTGGAGAAGTGCACTTCAGCCTGTGATGTGGAGTACGCTTTCAACGATGCCATCATCACTCAGGGAAAGGTATCAACTCAACCAACTCCAGACCACAACTCATTTATTCTTTGGCACGCACACATTTGGCTAAAATGTCTGTGTTTTTATCATTACAGAAATATACTATGAATTTCGACAAGACTTCTGGCCTCATTGAAATGTTCATGGACTCTCTGGAAGTGACTGATGAGGGAACCTTCACCTTTAAACTGGTCGATGGAAAAGCTAAAGGCACAACCAGCCTGGTGCTGATTGGTGATGGTAAGAGCTACACGATAACATTCTGTTTGTTGCAGTAAAACAGTAACTGAAAGTCTAAAAGGTTGTGTTCAAAGTATTTTATTTTATTTGAAGTTTTATTTTCAAATTATATACTATTTCTTTAAAAACAAAGTCCATTACAGACTCACAGACTACAAGATTCTGAACATGAGTCTACAGTGGCCAGTAGTAGTAGAAGTATTCATTGTACTACTACTACTACTACTACTACTACTACTACTACTACTACTACTACTACTACTACTACTGGCCACTGTAGTAGTATTCATTGTATTTATTGTGTTAAAACATATATATTTTTTATTTTTATGTTTGTTCTAGACATTTGTAATCCTATCCTGTAATACAGTCCTTTATCCTGTAATACAGTCCTTTCACAGTACAAATGTCTTTATCTCTGGTCTAGTGTTGTGGATTTTGATTTTGCAGTTACTTACTGTGTCCATTGGATGGCAGTAGAGATCTACTTTCCATTCCATGTTTTTTTTCATTTCATTCATGCTTTTTTCAACTTATCCTGCTATGACTCATAGTGTACAACTGATACTGGGCATTCAACATTCCCTCGAACTAAACTTTCCTCAACAGTGAATGAAATGTTTTGTGTTTAGATAAATATTTTCACGTAAATCATAAAGAAAACTGTGTTAATTTCATTGTCTTTGTTACAGAGTTCAGGGAGCTGCAGAAGAAATCAGAGTTTGAAAGGGCAGAATGGGTCAGGAAACAAGGTGAGGCTCCAAACTGTTTACAGATGTTTTAGGCTATATAAAAGTTGAAAGTGAAAGCATTTTAATGACTCTACCAGTTATTCGAAAGCCAGTGTAGTACACACACAAACACACACACACACACACACACACATATATATATATATATAACGAATTACACATTACAACAATATACTGAAAATTAATAAAAAAGTATGTAATTAACCTAATATGATATGATGGTTATGTATTTCATATTTTGAATACATACTGAATTATACTGCACATTTCTCCTGTGTGAGTGGGGTTAAAAAGTTCTGTGTTTTACTCTTATTGAAAGTAAATAATATTTCAATTTGATTTTCTTACCCACAGGTCCTCACTTTGTGGAGTACCTTGGCTTCGCTGTTACGCCTGCATGCGATGTACTGTTGAAATGCAAGGTAAGAGCACCAACTCACAAGAGTTTTAACAAATTTAGGTATTAGAAATTATATTCATACTTTTTTTTATTTCTCTCAGATTGGAAACATTAAGCCCGAGACTGAAATCATCTGGTCCAAGGACAGTATTGAGATTGCAGAGGATGATGAGGAGGCTGCACAGATTGAGATGAAGGACGGCGATCTGACGTTTAACATTGGAAAGGTCAGACAGTTGAGACTGTTTAAGTGGGAGCAGCTCTTACAAGGAGCCATAGACCAAAAGCTAAAGGCAGTGCTTCTCATGCAGTGCTTCTCATGCAGTGTGCTTCTTCATCCTCACCTGCCCACGTCACTCTGCCAGCACCTCTCTGACGCAGAAAAACATCTGAATAACACAGAGAAATAATACATAAATAAGTAAAGAAATAAATAATGACACACGTACAGATGTAGATTGAATGAATTCAAATTCAATTCCATGTGTACAGGTGTAAGTTAATACATTTGTATATTGTGAACATTAATTGTACAATTTTTGTTTTAAATTTTATTTATAATTATTGCATAAAATTGAGCCTCTGCCACTTGGCCAGGATTGTAAAAGATATTTTTAATCTCATTGAGTTTATCCCAGTTGGATAAAGTATAAAGGAATGAAAAAATAATGTAAAAGTATTTTTACTTTCACTTCCACTTGAGTCCATTCAGTAATATTTTGGACTACAATTATTAAAATCAACGTAACAACAAATAATATATATATATATGGTGTATTACTGTCTACCGAATGAGCTCTAAACTAAACAGTATAAATCAAATAATTTAACTTTATGATATTCAGATGTATCCACCTGCACCTATACAGCTAACAGGGGGTGTTGGCACAAAAGCAGCTCATCGCTACTAATGTCATTTGCTCCTGCAATAACTGCTTATTTGTCTAATTCACAGTGGTTTAATAAGCAAGAAAAACTCAAAGAGAAAGAGAAAGAGAAAGAAAAGCCGCGCCCAAAACCTGCTGCAGAGGAAGTCCCCAATGGACCAAGACCCAAAGTCTGGACCCAAACATGCTTTCATAAGTTCCTCATTTGTCTGTCTCTTGTTTGTCTCTCATGTCTGTGTCCATCAAACGCCTGCATTTCCCAGGCAAGGGGAAAGCTTTGCCTTTTCTGCATAGTGGGTCTCTTTGTGGCTCCTGTCCTATTATGTCTGTTTATATGTTCCTGTACATACAGTTTACAGTTTACATGTTTTCCCTCTAGCTGCAAAAGGGGACCCACTAATGTGCCTTTAACACTAAATTTGGTGTTATGGTAAATTTTAGATCTGCAAGAAGGACGCTGGAATTTACGAGGTGTTCCTGAGGGATGAAAGAGGCAAAGACAAGAGCATCTTTAACCTGACAGACGCAGGTAAACACTCTGGCCTTAGGTGTGCTGGTTTTCTCATGGGAGCTTTTTTCTCTTCAACAATGTAGCCTCTACATCTTCTTCCCACACAATTATTTAAAGTCCTCTCTTACAAAATCAGTTTTTCTTTCTAGCAGCTCTACCTGTGCACCTGTACAGTTTCATTCTTGCATTCTTCTTACCTATACCTAACTTACATTTTTTGAATGATTTTTGTAGGTTACCAAGCAGTTATGAATGAGCTGTTCAGAGTTATTGGTATGTATTATATTTGTTTAATCTTTTACTGACAGTGTATGTTAGTGCGATATTGCTTTCTTTTCTTTTTAAATCAGTGTGTCTGCCCAGTTCTAATTGTGTATTTCTACTTACAGCCAACTCTTCGACTGAAATCCAAATTACTAGCACTGAGCACGGCCTTATCCTTCATTCAAATGTCACATATTATAATGAGGACCTGCGTGTCGGATGGCTGCACAAGTACGTATTTCCACATATAGCCTTAGGTATGACGACTTTGAGGATAAAATGTTCTTTTGCAGTTCCCATCAATTCATTTTACTTAACATTTGGAACCATGGTTATAGTATGACCTGTTCACATAGACCTTGGTAACTCCATCTCACATATATAGAAGAATCTGCTGACAATTTCACTGTAATAACATTTTAATCAAATTGAGTTTCAGTACTTTAAAACATCTAGTCATTAAAACTGACTAGATGTTGGCGAAACTTAAACGGGCTTATTCATCAAATTAATATTAATAAAGAGAGAAACTTTGCTTTACCCTATTGCATATGCTATTTTGACCAGAGCTAACTTATAACTTTGCCATAATTACTTGGTGCACTTCTCCTGACCCTGTTGTGTCCCTGTAGAGATGCTAAGATTGCTGCTTCAGAGAGAGTGAAGTCCGGAGTGACTGGAGAGCAGCTCTGGCTCCAGATCAATGAGCCCACAGAAAAAGACAAGGGCAAATACACCATAGACATCTTCGACGGCAAAGACGGAGTCAAGAGAGTGTTCGATCTGAGCGGCAAAGGTCGGTTCAATCACTGCTGGTCAAGAAAGTCGAGCAGAACAAATTTTGAAAAACAAAAATTATATATCATATTTTTTCGAATGCAATTGTGATAACATTTATGATATTTGTTTAAAATAAAAATCCCTTCATAGTGCATGTTTCAAAGAGGCACTATGTGGAAAAAAAAAGAGTTGATGCCACCAAACTAAGTATTTCTGACAATAAAAACTGTGGGACATTTCAAGCAAATAAATAAAGACAACAGCAATTTGGGGATTGCAACCAAGTCGTGACGAGCAAACCTGACCTAAACTTGAACCATGAATGTGTTTATTAGTGTTATTTAATGCCAGTTTCTCAATAGACAAAAATCTAAATGTATTTAATGTTTAAATTTTTGTTTACAAATCTACTTTTATTTTGTACTTATAAAAACTTCTTCTCAATTATTTCAGCCTGGGAAGAGGCGTTTGAGGAGTTCCAGAGGCTGAAGTAAGTATAGATTTATTTCTTGTGCATAACATTTTATTTTTGCACAAAGAGGATGTTTGCACAAAAAAGTAATATTCATCATAGTTTTAAAATAGTCCAATGCTGAACACTTTGGAACTTCTGCCCACCCTAATTCATTTCCTGATATTGTCATTGTCAACTGAGATAAGATTTTCTGGTGATGCTTACACAATGTGTCTGTTTCCTTCCATAGGGCTGCAGCGATTGCAGAGAGAAGTAAGTGAGAGTTCATTATTGTGTGTCTCTAGAGATGGTCTTGTTGGAAATGACATATTGCTTTTGTGAACATAAAACAAACACTGACTTTGCCTGCCTTTGTCCTCTGTTTAGACCGTGCTCGTGTTGTTGGAGGGTTGCCAGATGTTGTTGCTATTCAGGAGGGCAAGGTAACTGATAATAGTTATTATGCATTTACTGAGCAAAGCTGTTGTGTAGTAAATACAGCTAATTACACCTTTGATTCTCAGTCCCTGAATTTGACTGGCAATGTGTGGGGCGAGCCGGCGCCAGAGGTGAGCTGGACAAAGAACGACAAAGAGCTGGTGTCCGATGAGCGCTACAAACTCAAGTTCGAGCACGGAAAGTTCGCCTCCATCACCATCGCCACTGTGACGACGGCTGACTCCGGCAAATACGCTCTTGTGGTTAAGAACAAGTACGGCACAGAGGCGGGCGAGTTCACGGTCAGTGTGTACAACCCGGATGAAGAGGAGGGCAAGAAAGACTAAGATCAAGGCATCATGTATCTGTGGTAATCAGAGAATGAGAGACTGAGCTTTCTCCAAAGCATTTACCTGGCACATGCCAGTGCTCAGACCAGTCTGAATAAACAAACAAACACAGTACGCACTGCCTTCCTCATTCTTTCATGTGCTGGGCTAAAGGGCTTTGGTCAGAGCTTGTCAAGATTAAGTGATAAAGTGCTCTGTGGTTTGTACTACTCACAGTAACTATATAATGTAAGTAAAAGGGAAAGGTTTTTCTGTAATCAATTTTTGTTTCTAACCAGAGGTCAATAAACTCCATGCAATACTGTGCAAACTACTTTTCTTATACCAAAAGAGCACATTGCAAAGATACATTTCATGCTTATGTTGCCTAAAGGATTGCTTTGTCTGAAATAGTGATGTCAAACTGCCATTCACAGCCTCTGTGGAGTAATGTAAGTGTTCTCACTTACATTACTCCATACATTTGTCATTTAGTCATGTCTGTAAGTTGTTGAAGTTGACAGAAAAGGTGGGGCAGGAAATGCATGAATGCATGTAAAGTAGTGTGACTATACCAGAGCTGAAACGTGTTCAATTCTGGTGTCACTCAGGGGCTGACACACTGTTGTTAAATTTGTTTAAGTCATTTAAGAAGATGTGATGAGGTAAAAAGTATGTGGTCTTGCAAGTCCAATCAGACTTTACAACCACATTGTTTCCCTCAGGCCTAGAGCTTTTGTCTATGGGAATAATGATAAGGTTGGACTTTCTGTTTTACCTTTCAACCCTTTATGGAGAAAATAAAACATTCAAATAAATTCAATATTTTGATTTGCAGAAATAAACTACAGTGTTAACCTCTTTTGTAATAAATTACCGTCTTAACTTGTGTAGTCTTATTAAAATAGCACCATGTGTTCCACCAATCATGAAGTCTCATGATGACACAGCACTACACCCACTCATCTCGGCGGCTGCCTTCATTTCTTAATTAGTGATTGAACATTAAACACGGTCAGCCCAGGAACATAGGCTGGACTGTTTGTGTAGAGGGTTATTCCGGTTCATATCCATCCTCTCGGCCGCTGTGGGGCTCTGTATCCCGCCACAGACCATCTCCAGCTCAGCCTTCCCACAGCACCGCCGCACCTCCTCCAGTCCGCCAGCCCAGTCCAGCCGAGCACCCAGCGCCCAGCACCCATCCTGAGCAGCCTCGGTGGTCCTGTCGCCGACACGTCAAGAGGTTTTGAGGAGTTTCACGAACACAGCGATGGGGACCCCCTGAAGACGCAAAATAACATCATCCTCCATTGACAGAAACCAGCGGGAGAAGGAAAAAGGTAAAAGCCGGTGACGTGACGCTGTAAGTCGGCTCGATATGCGGCTGGAAGCGCTGCTTTCTGTGTATTTCCCCGGCTAACGTTAGCTAGCATGTAAGGTGGCTAATACTCGCTAGCAGTGATGTATTAGCGACTGGATGAGTTAAAACATGAATGTATCCTTAAATTTTACGACATTTTGCATAGAATAACACATCTTACGCAATAGATCATATGATTTTGTTTGTGTTTGCTTAGGAACTAGAACCAGCTAGCTCCTCTTCACAACCATTCATTTCTACCATAAGCTCATCTGGATAAAGCTTACCACGTCGTAAACAGGACTCACGTATTTTAGTATCTCTAACACTACGTTATTTTATTATTCTGTTTTTTTTAATATTCCCCTTTAACCTGGTCTTTGTTTATGGCTAAACGTGTATATTTGTTAAGTTTAGTTTAACTTAGCTGTTAATGTTATTGTGTGTGTAAGCTATCAGACATCGTGCATTTTCCCCTTAATACAGAAACTAAGTCCCTTTTATTTTCTTTCTTTTACTTACTTTTATTTAATTTTATTATTTTTAAGTGTATAAGCCCAGTCTTTATCATATTCTTCTGATTATTGTCAATCTAAGGCAATGTTAGTATCCTAGAAATGGTCAAATATTACAAAAAATAAGGAATAAATAGCTATTTACAAGAACATGTTTAATACATTATACCATATTGTGGTTCTCTCTCATAAATAAATACATGTTAGAATAATAAGATGACGTTTTATGTAAATTCTCCTTATTATCAAAGCAATGAATGGCCTCTTATCAGCATGTTGTGTAAGATGGCCTGCCCTGTATTGTTGACAGCACTGCAAGTTAGTACAAGGATCCTCTAAAAACTACAATGTCAACATAGAGAAACATGCTGGTGTCTTCTGTCATGTTACTGTAAAAACAAGGCACATGGAATGGCAAACATGAATGAAAAATGAAAATTGTAGGTCAAGTTTGGTAGTAGAGGTTTATTTTACACAGAATCTGCAGGCTTCTGTTGTTTCTAGTAACATGAGAGTTGACTGAGTGGAATGTGACCCTTGTTTGGTCTGTGCTTGGTCAACCAGCTCAGAGATTGTGGTGTTGTCAAACCTGGTCTGTCTTGGATCAATGGAAAATCCTCCTGGTTTAAGTTCACAGACTTAAAGGGGGAGAAGTGGCCCTCTGATGTACTTTGTTATTACATGAATGTGTTTTGAAAGGGACATTATAGTGGTATTTTTCCATAGGGGCACAGACTGGAGGGTATGGCTGTTAGCATGTAGGCTAATATCAAGCAACAGATTCAAATAGTTGGCTGTCTGTGAGAAATCTTGGAGTGCAAAGTCAATAGCTTCTAAAATATAACCAAGAGTCAATACCTGAAAGGAGGTTACAGAAAGTTTAAGTCATTTTTCAAAGCAGTGACATGAACTTTCTAGCCTAGGGCTCACCGTGTGTTGAGTAAGTATGGGGTGATACAATATGAAAGCAAAAGAAAAAGTTTTGAGTTTTGGAAAGCCTATAAAATTTGGCCCCACCAGAGTGAATCACTACAATGTATTAGTCAGAGTGGTTGTATGGATTCCTATTGGGCTTGACAATACAATTTTGCAATATATTTACATGACTGTTTACATAGAGACAGAACTATTAATTACTATTCAATTTGATTTTGTATTATCAAAAACAAATAAATTACCTTCAACGCTTTTTTCTGAATATTGACAAGACAGACTTTTAATTGTTGCCATTTAAAACAAATACATTGTCAAATTACCTTCTGTCTGAAAGTCTGAACTCTGCTCCAAACTGCATGCTTTTATTGACAAAGGATTAGATGCAGACTGCTCCATTTAAAATACTCGAGTTGATCATTGACTATTATAAATGATTTAATTTCTATCCTTGCTCACCTATGTTAACTACATATTCTGTTCAGTGTGCTTTTATTAAATACTGTTTATTGGCTAAAATTCATCTTCGACCTTGCACCAAAAGCTCTTTCACAGTAAGTCTCTTCTTGGGACAGACGTGCCTGAGAGAATTGTTACCACACACTATTTTGGGTCAATAGCCTTAACCTAGTTCTGTGGTGTTTGTTCTGACTTCAGCAAATATGTGTCGTATTTACCATTTTCACCAGAATCACATTACCCGTGAACCTTAGAATAGTGACACAAATATGCCCCATTTGAACATTGTTTTCCCCGTCTCTGTTACTATGCAAATTCAGTGGTGGATACTATTTGCAAGTACAATGAAGTGATAGTGTATACTCCTAAAAGTGTAAACAAATCATGTTATAACGCTCGTAACTCCTCAAAAATGTACCTGGAATTGTGTTGTTGTTTCATTCACACATGTTTGAATAATCAAATGCTCTGTTCCACTTTGTGGTGCCATGAAGCTGTAGTTGACAAGTTGAGAACTACTTTTTACTTTTTAGTTCAGTAGACTGGCTTTATAATCATCCAAATCACTATAAAGAAGGTATATGGACTTTAAAGACACAATGGAGCACTTCCCGTATTACCGCATGACATCACAAGAAGCATGTTTCCTATTTGAAAGAAGAACTCAGCCTAAATATGCAGGGTTGGTGTGAATGAAACAAAACACAACTCCAGGTCTGTTTATGATGACGAGGAAACAACATTATAACATAGATAACAAGAAAATAACATGAGATGAACACTTTAAAATGTGATGCTTCCTCTCACTATAACTGTAACACAAAAATATGGTATTACGACATCTCTAGGAAAAAAAATGAACAGGATGTGCAAATGAAACTTCCTTATCAGCTGAAGTACCCAGTAGTTTGCCATTGTTATTGCTGCAACCAGTGGCAATAGCCTGTCTCTCTTAGTCAAACAAACCTAAATAATGCCCATGTGACTATACCCGACGTCACTGCTAGTCTTTTTTTCACCATAAGCGCTTATCAATTCCTTAGCGCTTCAACCGAATGAGTTTCTCCTTCTTATCAGTAATACACTGCTACTAAAAGGGGCTTCCCATTGGTCGAGCCTCGTAAAGCGTGGAAGAACACAGAGTTGCATTATGTTTGTAAATGAGAAGTTTATGGACGTCTTGCACAATCCAAAGTGGGCATTATTACCATAGATAACGAGGGTATTATCTGAGGATTAGTATGGTATGTATTCAGTGTTGGCACATGCCCAGCAGAGTAGGAGCGTCACTGGAGTATGTAGCATGTAAATGTTAAATAATAATATTATTTAAGTCTTTATAATGAAGAGACAGAGGTCAGCGGGGGATATAGGCCTGAGGAGATACCAGCCAGAGGAAGGCGAGGATGTACGGTCACTGCGGCGGGCATCGTGGTCCCTGGTGAGATGCGATGGAACAAATCAAATATAACTTACACTTCAGTAACAGTGCGTTTTACACTTTTGATGTTAGCCTGAAAAATTCCATATGAGAATAAAATGTTATTTGTTAACAATTTGTAGTTTAAACACAGGGAAATGCAAATTAATTTAATTTTTAATTCTGTATGTAGTTGTTACAGAGATGTCACAAAAATATTACTATATAAATATATTATACATCAAGCATATCATTAACAGTTGTAACTTTAATACATTACTTAACAGCTGCTCTTACATAATTATTAATCTGTGTATTATTCCTAACAATAACAAAAGTATTTTCCACACCCATTATTTTTTTGTTTAGTTAAGTATGTATAGTTTGCTGATGTATTTAACAGCATTAGCATACTTTTGTACATAGCTTAGCTGTTAGACTTTGGACTCACTCAGTTTCCATCTGTTCAATGTCTGTTAGTGCAAAGGTCTCTCATGTAATAACATCAAAAATTGCTGAGTGGTTCAGCCAGTTGAACACATTTCTGTTCAGACACACTGGCACAGGAAAGCCTATTATTCAGTATTTGGAATGGGCCACTCGTTTACAGTTCTTCTAATAATGGAAAACACTGGAAGTTAGATTTTAAGTTAATTTGAGAGACCTATAAACCACAGGAAATTATCAGTACCCTCCAGGTTTAGCAGAATGGACAACAACGTCACATAAACTCGCAATATATTTCAGCATGTACTTTCATTTTCATAAAGGAGGGATCAGCTTTACTTTTACTTTTCTTATTACTCATGTTTTCCACTGCAGATGATACAGAACATGCTGGGTGGTGACAGTTCTCTACAATAAGAGTTTCCATGATCCTGAAGACCCATAGACCCTATTAACATTTCTGTGGTTTTAAAAGTGGCTGATTTCAGAATTTTCTATCAATTAACACCCGCCCTTCATGAGCCAGGACTTTGGACTAAATGATCACGTGAGGTGAAGGCCTGTTTCTCACTAAATGCTCTCACTAAAGTTTCTCTTTCAGTACATTTTAACATAATATACTTTTTTCAGCTTCTCTTCCTGTAGCCAGTATTTGCTTACTCATACTCTTAATTATTTCTGGGAACACATGGATGAAAGTTGATTTGCTTTGAATCTCTACAGTTACAGTTTCCAAAGAAAAGGGAACTAAACTTTATGTGCATTTTTTTTTTATTATGGAAATGTCTAAGTTTAACTATTCGGATTGCTTGGATTTTGTCTACCGGGGACATTAATTCATTTGGATGGTAAAAATATAGAATTTCAAAAATGATGGGGAATGTACTGTAAACCAGCCTTAATCGTCAGGAAGCTAAACATTAGGATAAAAAGAGGATCAGCTAAAAAATCTCCATTTACAGAGACCTTATTAAAAGATCACGTTTCCTTTTTATTGTTTTGAGAAGTGCTATAGTGCCGAAATGTGTTATCACGGTTATTACGTTTTCTCCCCTCCCATTGTTCTCCTCAAGTTACTCCCCCTTCAGAGCTCTATCACAGCATAATCGGCGTGCATCTACCTAATGAAACGATTACACACTGCATCAGGTTTTGTAAACCATTTTGACGTAGGCTTTGAGCTGAGCCTTGTCTGCTCATACTGCTCATTGTAAGGAGGGTTTGAATAGTCCCTGTGTTCCTGGAAGAGATTGCTATATTTCTCAAACATTCATGGACATAGAAAACCACTTAAAACTTTTTTTTGTGAGAGAACAATGATATAACATGGTAAAAAGTGTTACATAATACCCCTTTTTAAGAACCTCTATAGAATAACTGTTCTAAACCAGATCAGTTCAGTCAAAACAATAAAATTCACATTCTTTTTACCACTAACTATTCAATCATATAAGACCCTTTTGTTTAATGAAATATGAAAAATGTTTATAATCCTTGTGATTTTTGAATCTGCATTTTGTAGTGTCCAAATGTACACTTTATGTTGTGATTGTGTGTCTTGACCTAGCGTGGCTGAGTGAACAAAAGGTCAGTGTGATATCAGCACGTTGCATAAGGCTGAATTAGAAACAGCTGAAGTTGTTTACGAGCCCTCATAAAACCAGTCCTGACCTAACTGAACTTGTTTGTGAATTTATCTTGGATCAATAATCAAGTTACACAAATTAAATACGCATAGAGAAATACAGGGGGTCTTTGCATTTGGTGAAGGGTAAAAACAAGATGAGCAGTCACCAATAATTGAGTAAATGTAAACAGGAGGTGGTCAGCTGGGTTCTGGGTGGGAGGTTATGGGAACTCTTCTTAATAGTTTGAGCCAAAGTCTTTAGCTGCATGTTTTCTTTAAAGGGGCTCCAGAGGGACAGACTTGGGTAGACTGGACCAGAGGTTATGGGGGATGGAGGTAATTTAAGGTCTTGCACAAGTATAGTAGGGCTATTTTTAAAAATATGGGATTTTCTAAGAAAGGTCTGGAACTTATTAAACAAGGCTCCAGGACAAATGCAGATCTATATTAAGTGCAGAGGAGGGTTTAAGACAAAATGTCAGCTAATCCAGGACTAAAGTGGGACTAAAGCAGAACCAGAACCCGCACCTGCACAGACTAGAACCCAGCCTGAACCATTACGTTCTGAGGTATCAGAACTAATACTGTTCCAGGCAGTTGGTTATTTCGTATTTGTTACAATAAAAGTTCTGACCACAGACTGTTCCAGACAGCTTAATTACCTTTAGTCAGTAGGCCAAACAAATGTTAACGTTAGATGAATGTCTCTGACATTAAATAATTGAATATTATTGTTCTTTATAACAGTTGTTTATGTGGCGGTTAACCACTCCGATCCTCTTTTTATGGCAATTAGAATTGTTGAAATGTGAAGTGGGAGTCCCCTGATCATCTCCCACTTTGCCTGTAGAATTTATTATTTTGCATTACAGGGAATTTTTTCAAGTCAGAGGTACAAAATATCCCAGTTACCAGATGCTTGGAAAGCACCATAAGCTGTTGTACCCAGGCCTTGGCATTGGTGAAAAGAAAAGCATAAATTACTGATCTAGTTGATTCGTAACAGAAGTTGCTTGTGCTTGGGGAACTGCTTGTGAAAGGGAACTCTATTGACGTCACCACTGTTTTTCACCACTGTTTGTATTGAGCTAACTGAACAAATGTAGAATAACATCACATTACATTGAGCTAAATGTCTTCTATTTTAATTAACTCTCTTTCAGTCAGACACCATGAACTACGTGGGGCAGCTGGCTGGGCACGTGCTGGTCACGGTGAAGCAGTTGTACAAGGACATAAACCAGGCCACTCTGTCGGGCTGCATCGACGTGGTGGTGGTCCGCCAGAGGGATGGCACCTACCAGTGTTCCCCCTTCCACGTGCGCTTTGGCAAACTGGGCGTGCTGCGCTCCAAAGAGAAAGTGGTGAGTAATGGGCACATGTTTTAGTGTGGGTACTTGGCTGCCAACTTTATCGTGCATATGGATCTTTCCTGCTGGACACTATTGCAGTTAATTTATTTATCTCTCTGGGAACAAGCAGGAGACAACACTGGGTCATATCTGTGGAGAGGCAATTCTGTTCACAGAGAGGATACATGTTTTTCAAAGCATTTGTGAGCAATAAAAACGTTGTTGGTATAACGGTTATTTCTCTCTAGCTACTACAGATAAATATTGTCATGTCGTTGTGTCCTTGATGGAACAACAGATACTTAACCAACTTTGGCCCCAGTATTTGTGCACATTGGTGTTTGTTATAACCACTCACACAGAGAAACACACATTCAAAGATTTTAAATATAGTTCCTCTTCAATCATTCAAAAAGGTTTTAATATTTATCCAACTCAAACGTTGTGCTGTGCTTGTTTCGCCTGACCAGGAACAACCTATGCCTGAACAAATTAATAACTCAGATAGAATGAAATCTTTGTTTGAACCCAGTGTAAACACTGTTGAAAACATGTTTCCTAAACTTTGCACAATTTGACCCACATTGATAACATTCCTATGCAGAACATTCCTAGAATGTACGACGTATATATGTACATAACCTGGTTTGACTACCTGCTTATCATCCAGTATGTTGTGGTGTTTTGTCAGCTGAACCATTTCTCAAGAAGGCTCCTGCACAACATTCATTCTTAAAACGTCATCAGCCAATTAGGCAAGAGACGATGCTGAAACTTTCTGTCATGATTATCATGGCCAAAACAATTGCAGTTGACTATAATATCACTATAAAAAGTCAAAGGGTTTAAAAATGGAAATGAACTCCAATGACATTACTCATCTACTTAAGCAACTGTATGTAAATTACAATTTTAAATTCAATATACCCGGTACTTTAACTATGTCCCCAGATACAAGGTAGACATGTTCAAATCAAATATAGCTATTACTGTCAATAATTTAAATGCAAATTTATTCTTCAAAACAAAAACATTGATATGATGGGCAAGCTGTTTTGTTTATTAAGTGTTTTGGTTCTCAAAACGATTATTCAATGTAAAAAAAAAAGAGCCTCTGCCAGTTTCAGTGCTGAAATCCATTTGGTTTAGACCTAAAATGCCTCTTTGATCTGAATCTTAAACCCCAGCACCTCCAGCCAGTCATTAATCAGTGCTAGTGCAGCACTCTGAGCTTTCATAAGTTTTGTGTATAAACAAGTTTTAGAAAATTGTGCATTGCTAAACTGAATCAGCAATCAGAGAACATCATGGATATTGTATTGTCTTAATTTTTTTAATCATAATTAGCGGTGTTTATTATTTACTGTCCCATCCATGCAGCCAACAGGAACTATTGTGTGTCTGTCTCTTCTTAACTTGTGTCTTGTGATTTGGTTTCATTTTTAGTTTTAATTAATGTGACTCACTCCCATAGTTCTGGTTGTCGAGCAGATGGCAGGTGCCGTGTTCTCCTCCCTGTAGTAGTTACTGTATATTCTTGCCCCCAGATAAGTCCCATTAATCACACTGGAGAAACACAGAGCTATTTTTAGGCTATATGGGGGAAGAAGCTGCCTGCTTTTTGAAGTAGAAAATCTCAACCAGCCTGCTCTCAATTCTCAGGAAATACATTGTTAGTAACTGCATTCTTAACATAACATAGACACGCTAAATTGTTATGCGATGTTTATTACAGACTAATATTCGCTTGTATTATCTGCTTCATGTTTAAATTTCAGCAGTGCAATGAATCCAGTATGCTATGCCAAAGAGTGTTTTAATTCTTAGATGCAATATCGTTAAGAACAACTGTAACTAACAATTGCTTTGGAAATTGACATAGATAGTAGGTCATTTAGTTCTTTCATTAGTCAATGTTGTCTTAGTAGGCGACAGCAAACAGCAAAAAGGAGAAGTTATTGAACGAGTGAGCTGAAGATTTGTTATTTTTTGGCATTTATATGTAAAAAGACAGTTTAAACTCATGATTCACACATTTATTTTGCCCTTTATATAAATACATTTCTTGCTTCTGCTTCTTTCTGCATAAATAGTTGTTTTTGCATGAACAGATGTAGTCTTGGGAGTGCAGTTTGGATCAGATACAGAGATGTGTACTAGTTTTGAGAGCTGTTCCCAAAGCCCTTTTTAGTTCGTTAATCAATCAACAAGCAATCTCTTAAGTCAACTACAACACTAATAAATAGTAAGAGTGCTGAGATACCCAAAATATCCCAGCCCACTAACATACAAATAATAAAAATAACAAAGAATGATAAATATATTTGATTATTTGTTCACTTTATTCTACATGGCCCCCCATTTAGATTCTTGCATAATATATTAGTACACAGAAATATGGATAATAATTTGTTACATTAGATTTAGAATTTCAAATATCGCTGAATTTCTCACTTTGAATTTCTCACTTTGAATTTTTAACTTAAATTATTTTCATTCAGAATTTTAGTTGCTGAAATTTTAAGTGTACATTTTCAAAGTCTTTCAAAGGGAGTGAGGAGGACAGAGGCAGCTGTTTCCTGTTGGCCTTTCACGTCTGTGGGTGGTGTTTACACTTATAAAATAAAAGAGATGAGGTGAGAAGAGATGGTTTTGATGAGGAAATTTATGAATAAGCAGACCGGTTCACTGCACCATTTACTGTTTGTTACTAAATTAAATGTTTGGATCACTTTGGATCGATTGCTTGTGCCTTGTCATCTTGGATCTTTCCTGCATTTTTTTCCCTGCCTATTTTTGACGGTTGAATCTGAGGGCTTGAAAATGTGTTGAATATTTAATAGGTGACATTTTTAATTTGAATTTTAAACACTGCACAAATGCACCCTTAAAATTTTAGCATAAAAATAATCCAAACATGTTTTTTCAGAGTTAAAAAATCCAAAGTGAGAAGTTTATCGGCATTTAAAACTCAAAATCTGATTAAACAAATTACCTTCCATACAGAAAACTATCAGTTTGCTTGTTGTGACAAGTTTTCTGGGAATGAATGGCTGATGTTTGTCAGAGGCTGTAGCATTTACACTACATCCTCTGAATGTCAATGTGATCGAACGAAGGCATGAATGAGTGGTTTCCATGGCAACCTCTCCACAACCTCTGTATCTGTGCGGGGGAGGAGGAGGAGGCGGGGAAGGAGGAGGAAGGGTTGAAAATAGATATCCTGGCTTGGTTGTTGTGTATTGTTAAGTTTATTTATAATAGGCACTGGGCAGGTAACTGATTGGTAATACTGTGATGCATTAAAGTCCGTTTGGTAACACATACAATGTTTTACTCCAGTAAAAAAGGCAGAGAACTACTGGGTACATTAACAACTGTGGCTCTATTTCTCTTTCTTTCTTTTCTTTCTTTCTTTTGCATTATATAATCTGTCATATATCTGTCTCTTTTTTCAAATATTGACAATAATTATTCCATTTAGGCTTATCAGAACATTTGAAACTATATTTTCAATAAAGTAAAGAAGAAAAGAAATAAAGAAGATATATACAATAATATTATATAGTATAATATTCTTTATACTTAGTACAAAATATAACAGACATATAGATAATTATTTAACAGTTAATTTTATTGATCTAAAACTGCTTAATAGAAGCTGGTCCATTGACTGATTTTGTGTTTTTGTGTTTTTACTGTTAATAAAATGGTTACGTGACATTTTGAATCCTACATAAAAAGTTACTACTGAATTCAGATGTTCAGTGCCTAGTAAAACTACATTATTCATTAACCATAGCCATTTCTTGGCCTGTCTTGGTTTTCTTTGTGGTGTCACGTTTTATTTGTCTGGGAAACATGAATGGAACATCTGTGTGTTTGGCAGCACCAGTGTAATCCGACACAGCCCTCACAATTAACATGTTTGGGGTAGAGCCTGGGATAAAAGGGCTTCAACTACCCACAGGGGTCTCGCTTCCCTCCAGGAATACAAAACCAAATCAAATCCAAGAATGTAGCAATCATTAACATGCTTTGTAGATGTCGAAGAGCCAATTACAAGTCACAAATGTTTGATTGTACAGTTGCACTAATATAAACAGTCTGTTTTTCGCTATTGTCTGTTTCAGATTGACATTGAAATCAACGGTGAGCCTGTAGATCTGCACATGAAACTGGGTGACAATGGAGAGGCCTTTTTCGTACAAGAGACCGAACAGCAAAATGTAAGCGCTGAAACATAAGTATATTTGAATTAGATGGGCAGACTAGGGACAAGACTAGGACTAAACCAGGACCTAGAATAGGATCAAACCCAAGGGTAGATCAGGTCTAGACATGAGCTCAAACCAGGACCAAGCCTAAGAAGTCTGAACACACCCTATATTAATAGACTCTAAAATACTTTTGTATGATTTGAATTATTGCCAACAACTAATAGTAGAAATGTAAAAGCTTGGGGCTAGGCTCAAAATTTATTATCCTGCATATGTGCCAGAACATGCAGCTCAGGGAGAGGAAGAATGTAAAACAGTTTTCTAAGATGTAACATGGTAAAATAACGTTATTGACTGACACATCCATTAAGTATTCCCTAATGGTTGAAAATGTCTTTGTCTAATGGAGCACCCAGTGATGATTTCACCGTGCTGTTACTCAATCTGACAGCTGACGTATGAGTCGCATGTTTGTGTCACGTGACCTCATTCACAGCAACAACTGCTCTGTATTGTTGTCTTCTTGTAGTGTTTACCTTCCCTGATGAATCTGTACAAGAACATGCTCAAATTCGAACCAGTATAATTCATCATCTATTACAATGTGTGCAGTTTGCATTTCAGAAAACAACAGTGCTCATATGTTGCATGCAAGACTGATCTTTTCCACTTCCCACCATCTGCTTTTTATAGTCACACACCCATGAGTTATAAACAATAACAAACACGGGCAAACTCTCAACATGTGGCAGTATCATTTATGGAGCAATTTTAATATTAAGAAGAAATCAATTTAAGATGTGTTTGTTGTGGCACTATTCTACAGTATGATATAATATTGTCAAAATGGCCTCAGTGCATTGCTATTTGAATCAAAATCAATATCATGTAACAAGAGGAAAAAAAATATACTATTTACTGATCATGTTACTTTATCTGCAGAGGTTTAAACCTGCGGCCATAAAATCCCTAAACCTACAAGACAAAATTAAGTGATCATCAGATTATAGTGATAGTATAAGTGATGCTGAATATTTGTTGTTGAGGCTGTAGCTTGAATCTAAAATTGCATTTGCTCAATATGGCTACTATGATTTACTGTCTTCTATATCTCCAGCAGGCTATCCCGGCCCACCTGGCCACGTCCCCGATCCCCACTGAGAGTCACCTCTTCTGGATCTCTGAAGTGGAACACAGGGCCCCTAAAGACCTGGAGGACGAGCAGGGCGACGCAGACGACCCCCCTGACCCCCCCACCTCCAGCACTGGCACCAAGAAAAAGAGACGGAGGAGGAAGAAGCACAAGGGAGACCCACGCAGAGAGGAGCTGACTCCGCCCATGTCTGCTGCTAATGCTAACGCTGCTAACAACTCACCTGCTGCTACGTCCGGTAACGGGCAAAATGAGGAGATCTTTGAGATGGACCTGAGCTCTGATGAGGATACTGCCAATCATGTTTCGAGGTGAGGGATAAGCTGAGAGAGGGACATATTTGCAATTTAATTATGAATAAGAATTCAAACATTTTTATATTTTTTAAAGGTACTCCATGTAACATTTCTGGTAGGTGGTCAACCTTCTGTGCTTCTCCAATTCAGAAGTTTAGCCTAATGTGTTAATTATATTAATGATGTTAATTAATTAATTAATGATGTTAATTAATTAATGATGTTAATTATATTAAAGAGGTGGTTATCTGAAAGCGTATTTAATGGTTAAAGATGACCGTGAAACAAGCATATATTTTAAAAAGTTTAATGCTTTACCATGTTGTTTTTCCAAGTGGACAATAACCTCTCCATGGAGACTATCTTAGTTAGTTAGTGATATAGTGCATCTTTAACCTCTGTTCGAATTGGCCTGATTTATCTTAAAACACACACAACACAACTGCTGAATTATTAAACTAACCATAGTGAATACATATACTTCATTTGTGTAAAGATTTTTATGCCAAAGTGGCTAAAGACCTGTATAATATTAATTAACGAAGACAATGCTTGTTATAATTCTCTCTGAGCAATTGATTTGAATAAAATGTATGTAATTTGTGGACAGAACTGTTGCAGTAAAAGATTTAGATACACTAATGCGTATCTACATGGCACATAATCGATGCAGCCTAATTGCTTTATCAATCCGACCTTGACAGTACAATGTTCCTCTAATGGTACAGCAGCTAATGGCAGTTTTAGTGCTAATGTGAGAGGAGAAAACTGCACACCAACTTTCGGTAATGGGAACATACAACACATGGTTTCAGAACTAATAAGAATTCATTAATGCAGGGTTTGCAGACTTTATTCCAAAATATTGTTATTGCAATGCTCTAACTATTGCATCATTTGACTTGTAATGAAGAACCAACTCTACATATTCAATATAGTAATAAATGTAATACACTCACACATATATATATATACACACACCATTATTTAACAAACAACTCTGGTTATATAATTTTAAGTATTGACATAGCTTCACTATAAAAATAGATGAGATATTGTGATATTAAAATCATTCCTTGTGTGTTTTTCCCGTGTAGGTCACCTTCTGTCACCACAATGAAAGACACGGAGTCCAAACTGCCTGCTCCCAGACACAGCCTCGAGTATCCAGTTTCAGATGGAGACTGGCCCCTAGACGACAGGTACACAACTACACTACTGTATGACCACTATTGCTATCACTGGCTATGTTTACATGCACGCTACACATTTTTAATTAAAATTTTATGTAAATAGTTCTGTTCTGAGTAGTCTGACTTGTTTCTAATTATTCACACCTCTGCATGTTTTTAAACTTGTGCGAACAAATGTGGCAAAGACAAAAAAAATGAAAGAAAATGATCAGATTTTGTTTGTTCAAGTAAACACGCTCCAAAATCATCTTATTCTAGTCTGATTTTTACTTAGTTTCTACTTACCTTTTAAATATTTTTCATTACTCTTACCTTACCTTTTGCAGTCATGATCTATCGGAAGCCTTCTCTCCCAAAAGTGACTCTGAGCTGATGGTTCGACCCTCAGAGAGCTTCCTGAGAGCGGAGTCTCACATCCAGTGGACCTGGGGAGAGTTTCCTGAAACAACCAGGGTATATTTACATATTTGACTTTAGAATGAAACATCTGGACTCTTATCTCTAAAAACTCTAAAATCTTAACTGCACATTTTAGAATCTATTTTATCAACCAGTTTCAGATTTCAGATTTTAACTTTTATAGCTATGGTGCTCTCTGTTTAAAGACACCTTTTACATTTGGTAAAGCGCTCGAAAAGTCACACTTTACTTTGGTAAAAGTTTGTATGAAAGAGCCACATTTAATAGCTATTAGTAAAAAGTCTGGACAATTTACTGTGGATTTCAAATTGCCACATCCCATACTGATAAGGGCAGGTTTTGCTTAATACATTATTATCGTGAGCTAAATCTATTTTGATACTTATTGCAGGTGACGAAAAAGGAGAAACCAGAAGTCAAAACAGTCACCATCACTCCGTCAGAGAGCACGCACTTTCGGGTGATCCTAAGTTCAGAAGCCATGGAGGACGACACTGATCTCGAGAGGAACAATGCTGCTGCTACTTCACAGTGCACTATAGTCAAACCAGAACCACGCACACCAGTCGCTCCTGTCCCCACTGTTGCACCTGTCGCACCTCTTGCACCTTTAGGCCCTTTAGACCCCAGTCCTGCTCCAGATCCTGCCTTGGGTCTGTTGAGTCCCACTGAGCCTCTGGATGTGCTGCCCTCTAGTGTCACCACGTCCACGCCTTCACACAACCCACTGACAGATTCACCCTCCAAGAAAAAAGGTGTGTTTGTCTCATTCTTATCTATGTATTCACATTCTAACATTTTAAAACTAAATTTTGATACTAAGAAAACCAATGATGCTTTATTGAAATTAACACTAGTCTAAGGCTGCACTGTTTCCATTGTGATTATGGGTTATATTTGTGATTTATCTCTAAAAAGTAGGATTCTGTTCAGAGTGCACATTGTAAACAGCTCCAGGGTGTTAACATTTGAGAGGAGGATTAAATGTAAAGTGATAAACTAATCCAAGAATCCCATGCTTCTCGGAACATCTTTGTAAAGTTCTAAACTTCAAGTATCACAAGATTGTTCTGTAAAAGGATGTGATATGTTGTACCTTGCAGAGGAAATTGCAGTTGCAGGATTTACAATTTTAGTCACATTCCGATTTGATTCAAATATATTGTGCAGCTCTAAAAAGCACTGTGTTAAATATTAACCTATGCTACCAATTCTGATATAGATCAAGATCTTTCTAAAACTATTTGGGAAAGCTTTTATTCTGTATCAGTACTTAAAATAAGTATCTACTTTCAATGCTAGGTTCAGTATATGTTGGTATCTCTTTAGCAGTTAATAACCCTATACTACATGCCATGTTCTTGTCATTTCTGTCTTCTTACATGAGTAAAGCTGACATCTCATAAACATATGTGCAGGTGTCCCAAAGAGGAGCCAGCATCAGGGCCCAGAGGATATTTACCTGGATGACTTGAATGTACTTGAGCCTGATGTTGCTGCAAGATATTTTCCCAAGAGGTATGTTCAAGTTCATTCATTTATTACAAAATTGTGCAACTAAATGTCTTATTTGCACAATTTTGTAATGAATGAATTTCATATTTTTTACATTTTTCCCTGGAGTTGAACTTTGGTGAACTTCAGGAAATCTGAGCTAATAATGCTAAAATGTAGAACTGAAATAAGCCTAGTTTTGTTTATGCTAGATTGTGTTGATATTTGGTGAATTCAAGAATTGCCTTAAATGTGAAAATCAGCAGAACCGTACAATTCTGGAAAAAATTTGTTTGAATTAGACTTTGAATTAGGCAAATTTATTGTTCCACAAGGGAATTTATTTGGACACAGTAACTCACACATCACAAAAAATATAATAACAAAGAAAAAAAAAATGATAGTAACAAATTCCAAGTAAAGAATATGGCAAATCACAAGACACTTTTTGTAACTTTTCTGATCACTTATCACTGTTTGTCTCTCTCTGTTGCAGTGAGTCTGAAGCTGCCACTAAACACTGGATGGAGTCGGAGATGCGCTCTGGCTCTCAGTCCCCTCAGTCTGTGGGCAGTGCAGCGGCCGACAGTGGGACTGAGTGTCTGTCAGACTCGGCCTCAGACCTCCCCGACGTCACCCTGTCACTGTGCGGAGGCCTCACAGAGAACGCGGAGATATCCAAAGGTATTTATCTGCAAATTACAGCATTAACAATACATTAACATCATGCATCAACTACCTTTATACTTCACTGCTCTACCTTACCTTATTACCATTCTACTTCAGTAAAATGAGAACAATTTGCAAGTATATTGACATATACCTAGAATAATGATGTGAATTTTATTGTATGTTGCGCCCACAGATTTTCCAAATGTCAATATTTTAAATCCTGTTTTGAATTTGTGTGTTTAGAATTTTTTAACAGCTAATGGGGCAAAATATTATTATCCAAATAAGGATATAAAGTGATATTTTTAACTGTTTGTCTTAAACCTCATTTAATATATTTAAATATGTGTTTTAGTACAGATAAAAAGAAAGTATTATTTCTGTCAATATTTCCCACCCCTAATCATACAATTATCTTGAACAAAATTTAAAGTTTTCATTAACTATAAGCGCTAATAATTACTGAATCTGTTCTAATACATTTGGAATAAAATTTACAAGCTAATATAATGTAAAACTGTAACTTAGTATTAGTATTTTTTCTGAATACAAAATGAAATGTTTCTTGACCATCTGTGTAGATTATAGTAAACATTGGTAGAGTTAGCTAAAACATAACTCTAGCCCGACATTTTTATCTTAACATTTTTCTTTCTTGTTATGATTGCAGAAAGGTTCATGGAGCATATCATTACCTATCATGAGTTTGCTGAAAACCCGGCAATTATAGATAACCCCAATCTGGTGGTCAAGATAGGAAATCGGTAAGTCATTTAAGACAAGAATCATGTATTTGTAGGAGTAAAGTATTTAATTAGTGTCTTTCTTTTCAGATATTACAACTGGACCCTTGCTGCTCCCTTAATTTTAAGTCTTCAAGCATTTCAGAAAAACTTACCAAAGGTACAGGGCAAGATCAGATTTTGAAGATACTAATGTTATAATGAAATGTTTACTTAAGGGATATATTTTGTGAACAATAGGCTACAGAAGAGGCCTGGATGAAGGAGAAAATGCCAAAGAAGTCAGGGCGCTGGTGGTTCTGGCGAAAACGGGCGGATAGCACAATCAAACAGGTCTGTATAATGACCACTTCTGTCAAAATAAGTGACAAATATAGATGAGCCATTTTAGAAAGCAGCTTGGTAGAATATCACAATACAAGTAGCATTCATTTAATACTAATCCCACTGACTTTCTCACAATATACACATTTTTATGGACATATTTAACTTGTTTTTGTCATACAGTCTGAGACAAAGCATGAAGCCAAGGAGGAGTCCCAGTTAGAAGAAGGACCCTTGCTGCCTCAGGACAAAATGCCCTTAATGTAAGTTCGAAACTAAAAGTGCACTTTGCATGACATAAAACAATGCACGTCATTGCATACTAATAGCATGGTAACAGGATGAAAATGTCATGGTAACAAAAGGTATAGTTATGTTGTTTTTCATTTAAAAATAACTCTTCTGTCATTTTTTATTTAATGGGAATAATGTTATAATCTTGCCCATAGCCCAGTGTGAAGACTAAATTTGTTCGTGTTTGCTTAAATGTAATACACAGATAGGGCTTTATTTATTTATTTCTCATTGCTGTAAATATGCAGTTTCTCTCCTTGGGTTTCAGAATGCGAGAAATTACGATTGTTCCCATAGCAGTATCTTTTATATTGAGAAAAAGTCCTTTTAAATGTTGCATATAACAGGAAGCTGAAACCCAGTGATTGCCTTTATATGAATGTCAAGTAACATGCATCTTAAAAATACACACCATAATAAACATGTATTTGTGGTCTAGAGCTAAAGTAGGAGACTCGTCCAGTGATGAGGAGGCGAAGGAGGTGAGCGCTGCCTCGTGCCAGGACAGACTTCAGAGTTCAGAACCTCAGCACCACACGACCGTGCACACCTACAGGAAGTCCCTACGCCTCTCCTCTGACCAGATCGTAAGTACTGCACACTACGTATCACAATATAATGTTCACATTAAATACAATGTTTATTTGTAATATCAGAGTAATATCTAACCAGAACCAGCACTTATTTACACCATTATATTTACTTAAACAATGTAAGCAAATTCAGTGAACTACAACTAGTTCTATCTACATATTATGATTCTTTCAATTATTTACCTCTAAATTAAACATTAAACACAGATTAGAAATTCCTGTAGTGTGTTGGAGCTCCATCTAGCGTTCAATTCTTACACATAATGCACTTACACGAATCGTCCTGCAGATGGCTCCAAAGCCCTTTACCTTTGCATTCCATTGAGTCGAGAAAGTCCCAGAATGATGAATGAATGTTACATTGAAAAAAGAAATCAACCATTTTACACCCACCACCTGGTCTTTAAACAAAGTATAGGATTTTTCTAAACTATTTCATATAACAGCTGTATTGTTGATGTATCCCCATTTACAAAAACACATTTTGGTTGTCAAGCTGTTTTAATATATTCAGAACACAAAAGGAGCCCTTTATTGGGTTGTGAGATTCAAGATCTAAAAAAAACAGTGTGCAGTCAATCCTTACAGGCTTTATATATGATGTATTCTCAGTAGAAAATAATGACATCTAATGGCATCCCAGGTTCAGCTGGGGTTTTTTGTAGGTTTTCCAAGAGCAGAAGCACATGTTGAAGCCATTACTTTTAACACCCATTGAAAAATAGTGGAAAACATTATACATAAAATATACACAAATAGCATTTAGTGCTGCAGGTGTGATGTAAAGTGTTATGTGTTTTAGGCCAGTCTGAAGCTGAAAGAAGGTCCCAATGAGGTGACGTTCAGCATCACGACTCAGTACCAGGGCACATGTCGCTGTGAGGGCACCATCTACCTGTGGAACTGGGACGACAAAGTCATCATCTCCGACATCGACGGCACCATCACCAAGTATGGACTCACAACATAAACACGATATAAACACGATTACTTATTCATGTAATTTTATTATTATGAAACAAGATGCTCTCATTTCAGCATGAATTATAGTTAGCAACTGCACTGTGAATTATTTCTGTAATCCTAATAGATTGCATAAAACTGTAAAAATATAGAAACTCTTATAAAACAAAATACTTTTTTTCATTTCATTCATTTCATACATTAACCTTTGCAAGTATCACCTTTTACATGCAATGCCTCTCCAGAAGAAAAATAACTGTATTTGTTCAACAAGTGAAAAATTAGCAAAACATTTTACATTTAAAACTGTTTCTAATCTCAGTTAATCATGAAGCAGTACGTTGTCAGTTTATATTTGTAGCTATTGGGTATAACTGCAATTGAAAATTCTCCAGTAACTGAAAATTTACTCCAAATAACAAACGTTTCATTTATAGTTTGCCAGCTTTGTTTTTAAAATGTGCTCTGCTCTGGGCTGCTTCTGGGTCCATTCAGAAAAAGAAAGTGTGCCAGCACTCGGGCCGCTGGTGACTCAGACTGCAGGTGGAGGGAATATTTTTACACGTCTCTCTCTCTCTCTCTCCTGTCTCTCTCTTTCTCTCTCTCTCTCTCTCTTGGCCTCATCGGTAGCAGCTGAAGCACTGGGCTGCACTACTTTTACTGCTACCACACATTTTATCATTTCTATTTTAACTCAACTATTCTCACAGCAGAATATATTAAGTGTTCCAAATAACTAAACAAGAATAGAAATGTAATGGTATGCAAATATAGTGATTCATTGTACTTTACTAAACATGCATTCTTACTGCGTGGGCTTGCCTTTCCATAGATCTAACCAGTAAGGTGATTTACTTAATATGTTTAGTAACTTTTTAGCATCAATGGCAGTCATAAGGTTATGGGTTATAATTATTTAGCAAATATACATTCACATAGATTATAGATTATAATGATTGCTTATTTACTTTTTCGTATCATCCCCCATGTCTTTGAGAATCTCTTCATTACCATTTGTTTAAGGAGCCCGTCTTAATTAAGTCTATAACCCGTGTTCTATTTACTTTGGGCTTTTAATTATTCCCAAAATGAGCTGGTTCTCATTTGGAGCCAAATTGACGTTGCGAGCTGTGTCGGGGCCAGGAGGTGGTCAACATCACAGCTGCCCGCACTGACTAGACCTTGTTATCGGCCTGACCCCATAGGCCAACCTGTGACATTTGTGGCTTTCTTTGAGTAATAGGGGAGAGCACTATCACTATAATGAGCCCATTTGCATTTCAGGGGAAGGCTATACTCCACCATAAGCTCCAGTGCAGACAGCTCCTCCCTTATGGCCATTGTATCCTCATTAACCGGAGCTCTGTTTGTTATTTATAATGAAAAGTATTGATGAGGGCAGAGTGACCTTCTTTACCCCCTAAAAGACATACATTATAGGATTTACGGAGCAGTGAAGATTAGGTTATGGTTCCCAAGTGGTGTTATGTGGACTTTTGGTGATATCCAAGAATCTTTACTGCTTTAAGTCCTGACCTCTTATGTTTGTTGACGAGTTTGACCTTTGCATGGAAGATAAAATGGCACAAAATCAAATTCTATGATGCAAACTACTGACACACTCCTATTGGTCTTGGTATTATACCCTTAAATGAATGTTTTAAGTATAAAGTATTAATAATATTATAACTTAATTCAGAAAATGGCATAATATGAGCCCTTTAAAGGTTCATGATGTACCTTTCCTTGTAGACTGTCTGAAACTTGATTGTTTCCATTCAGAAGTTATAGCATACTTTTCCTGCATTATTCCACACACATTCCACATATATATTTAAAGCCAAACTGTGGAACATTCTAGTATTCTTTCCATAGAGAAAGAAGAGGGAACACGCAGAAAAGTTTTGTGAAATGTGAAAAATAAGGCGAATTTTTGTAACTTTCTAGCTTCACCTTTAACCAGTGACGTGAGAATTGTGGGTTTTTTTTTTTTTTGCTTCATCACCCGCTTCTGTTTCTAATCATTTTACCTTTTCTCTGGTTTAGGTCTGATGTATTTGGACAGATTCTGCCTCAGCTGGGGAAGGACTGGACGCATCAGGGCATCGCTAAACTCTATCATTCTGTCGCTGAGTAAGTGCCACGCAGCTCTGAACTCTCATTATGCTTGAATACGATATGATCCTTTGTTTGGACAAGGTCTGGGTACAGGTCTCCACTGTTGGCTGTTCATAGTTGGACCAAAGCATGACTGAGTAAAACTAGCATTGCATTTATTCAGTGCAACACATTGAGTACCTGTACTAATGACCAATAATGACCAATTGTCTTAATCCAAGTGCAAAACATCTCTCCACCAAAACATACAAACAGGTATTTTGGTAATTATATTTGAGCATTATAGACACTTATCTTTATTTTTTTTATTTTTTTGTACTTAGTAGAATACAATACATAGATACTAATCAATACTAAAACTAAATAAATAAATGAATAAATACTTTATATTCATTTCAACAAGTATCAATACTGAGGATCACTCTGTTCAACATTTTCATGTAAATTGTACTATTGATTCAACACTAGAAGACCATATTGTAATATTAGATAAACTATAGAGAGACAGTTTTTATACCATTGTTGGCTCAAAATCAGTATTGAATACTATCTTAGTCACAAAATCCAATATAAAAATGTTGTATGACAGCACAAAATTCCATAGTATTTCACAAAGCAGTTAGTGTAGTGTCTATTCTTAGCATCTCTAATGACATTGGTCCTGATGGTCGAGTCCAGTGGCTCGTTCCCTAATGAGCTTTCTCTGTCTGTGTTCAGAAATGGGTACAAGTTCCTGTACTGCTCTGCCCGGGCGATCGGAATGGCGGACATGACACGCGGCTACCTGCAGTGGGTCAATGATGGAGGGATTATTCTGCCTCGCGGACCACTCATGCTCTCTCCCAGCAGCCTCTTCTCTGCCTTTCACAGGTAATGCACATCTGAGACACAGGGCAGGTTAGGCTGTGGCTTCCTTGGTTCTAGGTTTTATCCTAGTTTAGTTCACACACTGATCTGATTTTGGTTTAGTCCTGATGCTGACTTAATTTGTTCTTTTTGTAGTCCAAGTCTAGTCCAGGTTTAGTGCTGGATTTATTCATTCTACTTAAAAAAAACACTTATTCCATACTGTCTTGAAAAGTATTATTGTGTGAAATACACTTAGACACCCTGATATTGGCTGTTCATTTTGAAATGCATTTTGTTGGATGAGCACCACAACTAAGCAACTGACAGGGGCAGAATATTTTACCCAGTCAGATGCTGTTGGGTGAGAACTAAGTGGGAACCTGTGATGATGGCAGACTGACGTTTGAGCAAAGGCAGAACAACACAGAAATGTCCTTATTGCAGGACTAATGAAGGTTTATCATATCAACAACGCAAGATACAGTATTAATGCAATAAATATATATATGCTGTGTCTAATCAAAGTCCTTTTTTGTCTTTCAGGGAAGTTATTGAGAAGAAACCTGAAATCTTTAAGATCGAATGCCTTACGGACATCAGAAACCTGTTCCAGCACAACAAGCAGCCATTCTACGCCGCTTTTGGGAATAGGACTAATGTGAGTTAATGGATGTTTCACAGATAGAGCCAGACACAACAAACACACCCATAGATCTGCTGTGAATCACAAAGTTTCCAGCAAGATACAGTAACTCCATACAGGAATATCAGGACCACACTAAAGTAACACATGATATGAGCGCTGTGTGAGCCATGGCTGAGGTCAGAGACAGAGGATACTCCTGAGTGACTGTAGCTTCAGTATTTTCAGAAACCAAAAACCTGCTCTAGCTTCTAATCTTTATCTGCAGAGCTCCGTCAGAGATATTTTGGACTAAAATACCGTTTAGGAGTTTACTTGATCACTCTGTGACGCACACTCAACGCTTGTTTTCTGTTTGCTGTTACAAGTAGAAAGGCCTCCTCTGCATGTGCGTCAAAACTTTTGCTGGGGTTAGGGATGTCAAGGATAATTTTTTGTTGTTGTTATAATAGAAGTCTCAAATATGATCTTACAATTTTTAATGTAGAATTATAATACTTTTAGTAATGATTTTAAGCATTGTGTATGTGATTTTAACTATTTTGCGCTAATAATTACTATTCTCCTACTACTATTTTACCAGCCTTGTGACATTTAAATTTACTTACTAAGTGACATCAATGTTTTTTGTGCTCTTGACTATTAATAATGATTAGATTTTACTATTACAGTTATACTCATACAGTATAATAATCTCAATTGCTGCTTAACCAGATAATCTTGACATCCCTATAGCAACTTTATTTTAGGAGAAGACTTTTTACCATATTAAAATGATTTCCCCCATTGTTTACCCACTAGAAGTTGTTTAGAGTGATACAATATTGCGATTTAAAATGTTCACAATATAACAATGATCCACCAATGTCATAGATTATCACTATGCATCAGATAATAGTACATAATGTCTGCTTTAATGTGCAACACAATAATAATTAAAATGTGATAGTCATATGCTTCATCACAGGATAGGAGTGTGTTACAGTTATTCATTATCTATCTATTATGCCCATAAAACTTAATGGCCTTTTTATGACACACTATTCCAATAAAACTCACTCCCTCGTGTTTCCTATAAGTACCCGTGCTTTCTACAGTAACTGCATATGCTGTGATTTTACCATGCCCCTAAACAAACAAATGATATCAATGTTGTGATGACCCATAGCTGAGGTCAGACTATCTCTAACCGGGCACAGCATCAGGTCTTCAGCTGAACAAACAAGAACCGCCCCGCTACATAATCTTCCTCTCTGTCTCTTTAAAACAATATGACCATTCACTGTCCAGCGTTTAGCCCAGAAGTCCTCTCATTTCATGCATTAGTGAATGGCACAAACAGGAAATTAGCAGTTGATGCCAATAATGTGATTATTTTCCACTTTCGACGAGTTACATCATTGGACGTTTGTATAAAACTGTCAAGCAGGATAGTCCAATAGATAGTTTTGTGTTCAATTTGTGTGGGAACAGAACGTAGATTTTTGTACATAATGACATTCAGACATTGAGAGTAGCTAAAATATTCTCCTAAATAATAAATATTTGACTCTGCATGTAATTAACAGAAAATACTAATGTGTATTTTTTGCTAAACGTGTACTGCTCCAAAATGTGATTAGGGACTTGCTGCTCAGTAATTCATTATTGCAATTGCATGTCTAGAATTTTGTCAATTTCAAATTTACTTAAAAACAAGAGCAATCCAAGATTTCTTAGGACGTGGACACAGAAAATTTCATGAAGATCCATCCAACAGTTTCTGAGATATGCTACCAAGATTGTAGATCCAGATCCGGATCTAGAATCCAGATCTGGACAATTTCATGAAGATCCGTACTCTATTATAGTAGAGTATTATATGGAATATAGAGTATTTGAAATTAGGGTTTGCAAAAGTATAAAAAAATTAGATACCAATCGTTATTAAAACTGGTATCGAAACTTGATACTCATTTGCACAAGTACTAAAGAAAACACATTCACAGGAATAAACATTTCCTGAATAAGTTTAGAATGATTTTGAGTTGTATCAGAGCACAGACGGAGTAGTATACGCCCATGGACAACTACTGGGCGTATACTAGGGCGTATAACAAAGTGATTTAAGACGACGTAATATAAAAAAAATTACTGTGATTTAATGCTCAATATTACATTCTATTGCCTGTCTAAATAAAGAGTGTTGTTACTATCATCATTGAATCAGATTATGTATTGAGTATCAAGTCTATAGCTTACTATTGAAATCAAGTTTGAAATTTAAGTATCGTAACAACACTATTTGAAATTTGTCACTTTCCACCCCTGAGTACAAAAGTAATTCATAAGCCACACCATGCAACCTTTCTCTCCTAAGGTTGCACAATTGTTTATGGATACTGTCAAAACATTTCCAACCAAACCTAAACTAATCTCTTCCTGTTCTCTTCAGGATGTGTTTGCCTATAAGGAGGTGGGGGTCCCCGAGTGCAGAATCTTCACCGTGAACCCCAAAGGAGAGCTGATCCAGGAGCAGACCAAAGGCAACAAGTCTTCGTAAGTCTGTTCACCTATCAATCATTCAGTTTCTCATACTGTGTGCCTGGTACCTTTGGATGTGCATTATGTGGTCATCTCCCAGGATTCCTGCTACAGCTTTGATCCTTTTTGGCCTTGGTTATGTTTATGCCTTGTAGTCATGAGTCCTCAAATGAATGAACTCTTCAAGGCCTGTTGCCTGGGCCCCAGAATACACACTTCTCCAATACTTTACGAAGCTGTGAGTCTGGTCATCATTGAGTCTGCTCATTTTCACATAGTTTGATTGGCCGATGGATTAACCAATCAGGGACATATGCTCCACCCCGTATCAAAATAAGTATGGCTGCTTAAGAGAAAAAAAAGATAAGAAACAATATCAGAAGGGAGTGAAAAACATTACAAATTTCTGCAGAATCAATGAGCGAAGCACTAAACTCTGTTAATCTGAGGTGAAGGAAATGTGATTTTGTTTGTAAATCATAGGTGATCAATGAACTCCCTCGTTTCACATGCGTCACTGAAAAAAAACAAATGTGATTGCACCATCGTATTTGCTCGAGATGCAGCAGAGGGTGTGGGGACCAGACTGATTCATCTGAAGAAAAAAATCCCGGCATACCCTTCTGGATTTTTGAGGCAACAAAGCTTGTGATTCAGCAGGTGATAGTTTGCTAATAAAAGCATTGACTATTGATAATTAATCTTTTTAGAGGTAAAAAAAGAAAGAAAAAGAATATTTTTTCTATAGTCTCGACTCATATCTGAACTAAAAGACAAATGCTTGGGTGAAAAGCATAAAGGTCAGATTAAAAAATGAACTATTTTCAATTTGTGAGATCATGACTTAGCAGATCAAACCACTTGCAGCAGTGAGTTATACAGGTTTAAAAACTGCTCCGAGGAGATAAATCCTTTTTTGCCTGGCATAGTCCTTGTTATCCTGTCTTTCTTTAACCCTGGTTCTTTTAAATATGTTTTATTTCTTGTGGTGAATCTGACTCGCGGGTTTTAATCTCACCAGCGTTGTCTTGTTCTGTTTTGCTCGGCTCACTTCATTTTTCACATTTTGTATCCTCGTCCTTGCCTGTCTTTGAGTGACCATGCGTTCTTTCTCTCCACACCCGCTCTCTTTGTCCATCAACCCCCCTGTGCCTCCCCTACTCCCCTCTCTCTTCCTCACCCCCTCTCCCTGTTCATCTCCCCACCAACTCCCCTTCGACCCTTGTGCCTCTCTCCTCTCTCCCATCCCTCTCCCACACTCTCTCTCCAGGTATTGCAGGCTTAGCGAGTTGGTGGAGCACGTCTTTCCTCTTTTGAGTAAAGAGCAGACTGAGGCCTTCGTGTTGCCAGAGTACAGCTCCTTTTGTTACTGGAGACAGCCTCTGCCGGACATCAACCCGGACGAGCTGCTCTGATCCGGACTCTATCAGACCCTGCAGTAATGACCGCAAACACGACGCGAATCCATGCACTTCAATGCAGCTTTAGGTATCCAAGCAACCAAACAACAAGACCACAACAAGAAAAAACACCTCTTCCTCCTGCTGACCAAAAGCATTCATCCAAGAGTTAAAATAATGGTTAAGCTTATTTAAAGGTGCCCCATGTAACTTTTTTATCCCCTTCCGACTATTTGGACATGCATTGCTTTGCTTGGAATAGTTCAGAGTGCAGCGTTATAATATAGTACATATTTTTATTGGTTGGAAAACATGCATTTCTATGGAACATTCAAAGCAAAGCAAAAACATCTTCTGGAAAAGTTACATAATACACCTTTTAAAATAACTCCATTTGCTGCTTCATTAAAGGTCCTGTACCTGTGAAGCGTAGTAGAGGATTGTCACTGGCAGTTACGTCCATATGGTTCTCATCCAAACAAAATACTTTTATTGCTTCGCTGGAAAATGTATTTAATTTCCCGCCACAAATAGCTGCTTTTACAAGATTGCATAAAGTAAAGGGTGTTTTTATGAACCAGAAGCAAAGCCAGTATAACGCACCAACAACCTGTAATTACGCCATAAGTACTAGCTACACAGTGTTGCAGGTTGTTGCTTTGTACTTAATGAGGTACATGCGATACATCAAGGCTCATATAAAAACTGTGATCAAGTTTTCAAATGGTTTTCATGTTAAATCGGCCAATTGCACTTTAGTATTGTCACAGATCGCAGTTCTGATTATGGGTATAAGTTTATCCCTGCTACTCCGGGCTTTACCGATGTTATGTTGATTCTGTTGCAAAGTTACCGACATAACAAGCTCAGTTTCCATTTAAACTTTTGTATGTGTGTCTTTTTGGACGGCAGGAGGAAGCCAGGCTGAACTCAGTTACACAGAAAGGACACAAACTCCAAATAATAATAAAATATCCGCTTTTCATATTAAAAAGACTAACTGTTTTGATTAAGAAATATATGACTTAACTTGAAAATAATTCTTTCTACACCATATAAAAAAATATATACATTTCTGTTATTACAAAAAATAAAAAAAATAAGTTGCTATTTTTTTTGGTTGTCTAGTCAAAATAGTGAAGACAGTTCTAATTTAATAAACAATTTAAGAAAAAATATATAATTATAGTGTATGCTATGATCAGTGAATAACAATATATTACTATAGTAGTAAGTCTATCTGCATTTATTTAGAACAATATTTTTATTTTTAACCTTCACTTCAACTTAAATGCTCACAGAAAGGTCAGAATTTCACTTGCAGATTTAGATTTTTTTTTTTCTTCTTGAAGTTTGTATTAAAAAAGTAAAATATCAAGAAACATGACAGATATTCTATAACCAACAAGAATGTGAAAAGTTAAATATACAAAATGCAGCTATTGTCTATTGCTGTTGTTTTAATGTTATGTTTTGTGCACACTTGGGTCGATCACGTGTGTTTAACTTTATTTATGTTGATTCGTGTGTTTAAATTATTGATCTGCATTGCCTTTAGTTGCCTCAGATTTGACTGGCAGCAGTGCAATGTGGAGATATTGGGATGTACGTAATAATAATCGTAATAATAATATACAGGGCTACATCAATGAATTAGAACTTTCTGTTATTCGACGCAAAATAAAAGTGCACTATGTAACTTGCTTTGCCTGGTATCTTCCACAATATTGCTTTATTTTTCATTTTCTCCTTACAAACAAACGCAGTGTCTTTGCTGTTTGTTTGGATTGTGGTAGATAAGATTAATGCCGTACTGTGGAACATTCTAGGCAAAGGAACGACATCTCCATCTGAAAAGTTCACCATGAAATTATGTAGCTCTCAAAACTGCCTATTTGAGCTGGAAAAAGTATACATATATTTTCATTTTTCTTCCTACATTTACACATTTACCAAAGTGAAATAAATATCTTCTATCCTCTTTTAATTCATTGATGTAGTGTTTCGTCTGCACACGATCTCGTACCAACTATTCCTTGTTTTTCGAGTGATACGTGGAGTAACACATGATCCACTAGCGCCACTTTTCTGCAGCTTTGTATTCAAATGTGTATCTCGACGTGAGGGGGGGAAAAACGCTTGAGATGGAACCGAGAGCTTAAGTTGAGAGATTTCTGTTCTGGAAATGTCACTTGTTAAAACCACGGGACGCTCGCTAGCTTGAACGTGTGTGTGTATGTGTGTTTGGTTGTGTGGTGGATCACGGCGACCAACCAAGTATCAAAATCCAACGCACTTTGACTAAGCTGCAGCAGAGGGATGGGTTTGCTTTAGTTAGCACATGTGCGTGTGCTATAGGCAAGAAGAGTATGCAAGAGTTGAACGTGTACCTCTATAGTGTGGGGCTTATAAGATATCACATGTATTTTTCACTACTGCTTGGATTCTCATCTGGTATTTAGAGTTTTATTGCAAAAAAAAGCTCATTTTACAGTTCCTAGATAGGCTGATTACATAGAAAATTAATGAAACTGATTTAACTGCTGTTATTTTGGTTCATTTTGGTCACAGGTTAACAAAAGTCTTAATAAAATATACTTTTACGCAATTAAAATCACTTCTCAGATAACTCAGTGTTCAGTTCCAGGTTTAGTCGCCTCTTTCTCTTTCCCGACCCACCATTTGAGAATCCAAGCGACGCAGCGACTATTTAAATATGTTAATTATTTGTTGGTACTATGTGGGTATTTTGAAATCTAGTGTTTTGAGGTAATCGTGTGCATGATCCTTATCCTTTCGTGAGAAGGGGAAGAGCCACTGTTTTTTTTTTTGTGTGTAGAAACAAACAGGAAATACTTGACTGAGTACAGGACGCTGTTCGAAGTGCTTTATTGAATATATGTGTATGTGACAATGGGCACATGGTAAAAAAAATGAGGATGATGTTTGAGAGAAATGCAAGACGAACTTCAGGAAGCACAATTTGTAACGATGACAGCTATAGCTTTGTGTTAATCGCCACTATAGGTCGATATTATTTCATTTATTATTTCACTTATGTACAGCTCGGGGAAAATGACAAGAAACCACTGCAACGTATGTTTAACTGAAATTACTATTACCCAGGACTAACTTTTAACTAAGCAATAATAAAACATGTCTAACAGCAAGAAAATATGTAATTTTTCTGGTGATTAGCGACAGTACCTGCTACCTGAGACGTTTTTTTTGCTTTGTCTGTAATGCTAAGCTTGTATTTTTTTATTCTATTACAGCTTTTTATTTACCCCAAAATACATGAAATTCACAAATTCCTACTGTGAGTGACGTTGCTTTTCCATAGATCTGACCTGTAACTTGCATGGAGACAAGCAAACTGATTACACGTTTAAGGATGTGGCCGTCGCTCCACTGGAAAAGTTACACATGGCCAGGCCTGATTTTGGATTCAGTCAGGTCTGCAAAGTATCACTGGATCAAACTAGGTCTAAACCACGTCTAAAAAGGGTCTAAAAGTGTATTAACCATCTATAATATCAAGCTCTCATAACTCTATGTATCTGTTAACTTGCAGTGGTCTCTGATGTTGTTTTCCAGGGCTGACTTTTTAGTTTTGTCATTTGATCTAATACCATGCTTCATTTTGTTTGCTTGCTTATTACGTATGAAGTCTAAATATCTATGAAGTTTAGTGAAGTAGTTTTATCTTCCAATTAACAAAAGGATTTCCATTCTTTCTATGAAAGTGAAGCATTTTGTGTGGACACATCACACTCATCTTCTATAATCCTGGGAACACGGTATATATTATAATCTTTACTCAGTAATCGTTTAGTTTTCACTGCTGTATGTTAGCAGTCTACTGTATATGCTGATTTCACCTTTGCCTTTTGTTTCTTATTGTATTTTATTTTGTGGGACTTGTCTTTTATTTTGTTAGAAGGTGATGCTTGCTCTGTTTGATTGTGTTTGAATACCTTAATTGTATGCTGTGTTGATTTGTAAACATGTGGTTTGAAGTATGTAAAAAAGATCAAAACATTGTTGTAAGAAGAGACCAATGACCTAAAGCTAAAAATCTGGTCATATTTGTATTAAATAAACTTTCTAAATGAAGGAGGTCATTCATTTCTTCAGATTCTAATACTAATATTATACTGTAGGTTTGAGACGGGGCAAAAACAATGGGGAAACAAACTAAAAAAAAATATTGTGACTAAATAAATACTGTACTGACTTGTTAAAATGTTGTTTCCTCATCAAAAAACATACCCAGAATTGTTTTATTCACACATATTCAACTTGTGATGTCATATGGTGATACAGGAAGTGCTCCACTGTGTTTTTAAACTTTACACACCTTTACTAGACTAATTTGAATGATTTCATCCCTGAAATTTTCACTCTCTACAGGGGGTCCAATTATTTTTTTCCATATGGCCCAGAGCATTTTGAGCTTTGGAGGTGTAAACACACTAATAATAAAACATTACACAAATATGTGCGTTTGAAAGAAAAAACAACTCCAGGTATGTTTTTGGTTCAAACAAGGTTCTAACATGGCTAAAAGCTCCAAAGAGTTAATTTATAGGGCTTTAACAGTGAAGGATGATGTGTTGTTGTGTCCTTAGGCAAAACGCTCACGTTGCCAGTGTGATGTCGTTCCACCTTATGACAGCTGCTACAGAAGTGTCTTGCCACCACCATAAGGAGAATGAATAATGCATGAGATTGTAAACCAACTCTGAGTGCATGTGGGAAGTAAGCCATTCTTATCATTGCCTCTAATCGGGCTATATTTTTCTCTAAGCTAAAAATAAGAATCACTTTGTTTTTTAGCACATTTTCCAAAGCGCTGCACGTAATGAAACAAAACCAACTCTTAATTAGTGTAATACTTCATTGTTTTATGTGAATATATTTGCAGCATTATATTATTTTTTCACACTTTTCTATAAAGCTGTCATGTGATGGGCCTATTTAATTAGTCTTACAGGAAGAAATCATTAAAAGGTCCATATTGCTCTATTTTCTGATCCATGTTATGTAATTTTGTTTCCTCGTCACAAACAGACCCAGAGTTTCCTGTTATGGTTCATTCGCACATGTTTAACACACAAACCCTGCATGTTTAGGCTTAGTTCGTCTCTCAAATTGAAACTCTCTGGTCCAATGGTGGAGGAAAATCTACTGAAGAAAATAGTAAAGTGCATCTTTGTCTTTTAGTTTGTCTGCAGCGCTGATTTAAAGCCTGATTTCAAACGAGCTGCGTAAAAAAGATGCGTAAAAAATGTGCAAAAAGATGCGTCCTAGTACAAAATGAATCTCAAATCAATGCGTTTTTTCCCGTAGTTTATTTTTTACATCAAAATAACACTCTTTGCATTGGTTCGTCTCAGAAAAATAAACATTTAAAACACGATAAAGCATTATTAACACAGTGGAAAAAGCCCATTGAGTATCATTACTTCCTGTTTCCAACCAGAGCCCAGAGACGCTGAGATCTGCCGGAGGAGAAGCCCTTTGTCACAGGTTATTTTATGCACATATTTATTTACATATGTTTTATTTTATGTTTCATTTTTCAACTTTGTCAGTGGTTAAAAAAGTCAGATTGTGGAAAGCAAATTACCCATGAACATTGTAGTGTAGCCTATTTGAACCAGAAAGGAATGTTGCAAAGCTTTGAATTATATGAACTTTTTATGTCACTAAAACAATCATTTAAAAGTGCATTATGTAACATTTCTGGAAGATGATTCACCAAGAGACAGGTCACGGTCCTAATTTATAAAGAAATTCAGTTTGTGGATGGATTTTTTTGTAAGAATACTGAAAATATGCTAAATGAGACCCCACTCCCAGTATGCAATGCACGCTTTTCTAGGTATTTAATACAAACACCTGAAACTGAGATGCGCAAGATGAGTTTAAAGTCAAATTGTGGAACATTTCAGGCAATTTCTACTGTAATACAATCACCATAAAGACGGGATTACCTTCCTCACCTAAAAAGTTACATAATGCACATTTAACTCTTAAGATATTGAATTATTGGAATGTCAATTTGACCACTAAATGTCCCAAATCGTCACCTTCCTAAAATAATCGCCTGAGTCACTTTTTGCCTAAGTTTAATCATTCATAATTTCAATTTGGGGGGGAGTTTTTCGTGAAAAACTTGAAAAAAATGACTTATATTTTAGGAAAGTGTCGAAATGTTGACCATTCCCCGCACATTGCACTTTCATGGGCAGTTTTTGGCAGTTTTGGTTTAAAAGTAGTTTTTTTTTTTTTCACAAAATAAAGTTTTTTGCATATTAACTTATAAACAAAACATTTACAATACAGTAGGTACAAAAAGGTTATCCAATATATTAGGCACAAATCCTGCTTTGTCACTACAGGTGTAAAGTAAATATATTTTAACATCAAGAACTGGAGATCTCCACACTCCCGCTGGGTGTAATGGTCTCTGCTACATGTCCTCCAGTCCAGTCGCTCCAATTTAAAGGACACATATTATGCAAATCTGTGAGATCAATAATATAATATGGTTGTCCCCTCCTCAAAAACACACCAGTAGTTCTACTTTACTTCATTCACTCTTGTTTCATTGTTCCATTCACCCAAAGTGGTCTTTTCTGAGAACTATTTGCATTTTGCTCAGATTGTTGCGTCATAAGTAAAACTCCAGACTCCTCCTGCATCATTTCTAAGCCCACACACCATCACTAGACTCATTCAAAGTGTGTTCACAACAAACACATGGCTCCATTAGCATTGCATTCCCGTTTATTTTCCCATTGTTCGTTCCCGTGGTCGACACCAGGGGGAGTTCCAACACCTAAATATCTCATTGGACGAGCAGGTATTTTCCAAATGTAGAGTTTTCAAACGTGAATACTAATCCCAAGTTGACTACAAACACGTTTAAAGGATAATTACAGGTATGAGAATGCATAATATGTGTCCTTTAAGTCCATAATCGTCCCTCGTTGTTGATTTAACCGTGGCTATCTTTTGGCTTGCGGTGCGTAGAGAAAAATCGCACTAAACGTTGATAGGACTTCTCGAGCCGCTGATGTCGCGAGCTGACCTCTCGTCCGAACCAACCCGACCTGTTCTCCTTTCCTGAGGGGTAGGATTACGTTGAAGGACACAGAACCTCCACAGCCACAGCTCCCCCCAGTGTTAGATCCAGGTACTGCAGGGACAGAGGTGGAAGTTTGTAGTTTCTGGACGCTTCGGTTGGAAACTGAGAGCACCGCCTCGAACTGGTCGCCTGGTCGAGCTGTCAGTAAACCGGAGATCAGGTATCGACCGTCCACCGGAGCAGTGAAGATCCCTGCAGACCAGATTTACACACGTCAATAGTGTTTCTAATTCAGGAATGCAATGGATTAAGTTTGTTAGCAGATCGAACACCACAACTCCCCAGTTAAAATGGCCAAAGCAGCGCTAAAGATATCCAGTATGAAAAATAAAATTCCACTCTTGATTTTGGAAGATAGTTTTACCCCACTCCAGATATACAATTATTGTGATCAGATGTTTACTTCTAAATATAACTTTCTTGGATAATTCACTTTGGCGTTCAAGTAAGATGTTTTTCCTTCCAAAACTAAAATGAACAGTGATGTTAACCTTCAGTTCATATTGTCCCCACTCAATGCCTCAGATATCAAATGGAGAAAAAGTAAAGTAAAGGCTTTGTAAATGTAATGCTGCACAATATAAGGAGACAGAAGTGAATCAAAAGGATTAAGATCTCTATGAAGTAACAACAGTCACTAACTCTTCATTATTTAAACACACAATCACTTGATCTCACAGGAAACACTTCAGGCAACATGTGCTAAATCATGTGTGATAATCCTGTGACCTTCTGACTCAGGGGCAGTGTCATTAACCACTTTGACACTGGGCAAGTTTGACGTATTTTAACTGATTTGTAATTGTAACTCTCAAAATGTTACAGTTATGGGCTCTTGATGAGAATTGTAAATACATACAAGTAGTACTAATTACTTAACATTTCTAAACAAACAAGTTTATATATCTAGTTTATATAATAGATATGATAGGGAGGGCATCTGATATAACACAACTCTAAATTTATAGTCAAATCACTACAATCACTACAGAAGTCATATTCAAAGACCTTTCAGTTATGGCATATTACCATGATAATAGCTTTATAAATAAAGTGGCACTTTATTTTGCTATTCTCAACAGAAATAGAGATGCTCATGGACACCACAGATGTGTGTGTACCTGTGTGTGGATTGTAGTGCCCCCCGTCGTTCACCAGGACCCTGTTGAAGCGAATCAGACCAAAGTCTCCAGCGAAGGGAACCTGAGTGAGTCCAGCCGAGAAAGAGAAAGGCTCTGAGAAGGAGCCGGGGTCCATGGACACTGCAGTGAAAACAGCCTTGGTAAGTCTCTCTAATGTTTAGGTTTCACAAATATCGCCCACACACACACACACACACACACACACACACACACACACACACACACACACACACACACACACACACACACACACGCGCATATATAGATAGATATAGAGAGAAAAACAGTGATAATGTGAAAATGTGGACACCCTAAGATGCTATTTATGGATTGCCACTGGGTTTTCAGAATGATGATTTGGTCCGTTTCCACAGCATAATATAGCAACATAAAATCATGTATCTTTTGATCAGGAAGCTGAACATCTTGCATAAGTGACTAAGTGACTTTTTACCATTCAAGATATTAAAAAATATTTAATTAATGGTTAATCATTATGGCAACTGTCCTAATTTTGCGATGAGGTCCAGTCACAGACTCAGTATACAGTCTCCCACTGTGCACTGAGACAATGAACATTTAAGCTTTGTGTGATTTTCTCTTGTCCTTTACCTGTACTCTGCAAACATAGTTTAATAGTTTAATATGAAAATTTATGATTGATGTTATTATGTTATTTCTTCATCAAAAACATACATGTACTTGTGTTTCATTCACACGTTTAACACAAAAATCCTGCGTATTTAGGGAGTTCTGTAGGAATTATTTTTTCAAACAGCTCTGGAGATATAGAGAGACTAATAATAAGTGTTACTTAAACATGTGTGAATGAAACAAAATACAACTCCAGGTATGTTTTTAAGGAGGTATCAACATTATAACATGTCTTAACGCTCACATGAGTTAATTGTGTGTAATATACTGTAGGACCTTTACATAGAGATGTTTCCCCCACTATAGATTCATGAGGAGCTCTTAAGGGGAAAAACAACCCCTACTCATAATATTTAAAACAGAATTTATGAATGCAGATCTTTCACCGCAGGAGTTGCAAATGCTGATGTAAAAAAAATTGCATAATTATATATTTTATTAATGTATTTATTATTCATGTAAAAGGGAAATGCAGATGAATTAAAAATATGATATGGGCGGATAACTTAGATTTACTTTGACATTACCTGGTGCATTAGCCTGATACAACTGGTTCCACGGCTGCTTCACTGCCACAGGAACTACAAAGTACACACGAGTGAATCATTAGCTTTCTTTAAATAAACCATATGAACTTTCAGAAACTTGCAGCTCAAAGTTGTATTTCTGCCCCCTGTACTATTTTCTACTTGTTCTAATGGCATTTCCAAATTACCATCAAAAGTAACATGAAGCACTAAGCCAAAAACTGTCTTGTAAGTGACTACGGCTCACACAGTCCGCCCCCACACGAGCTTAAGCGAACGCATCCAGTTCCTTCTGCAAATTATTTACAGCTTTTGCACTTTCTTTTCCCACTGATGGCGTCAAAATGGCCGCTCCAGAACATGCATGCGTCTGTTTAATAATGAAGAGTACCTTGGCGTCCGCTGGTGGTTTGAGGTCTGAAGGCTGCAGGCTTAGGGGGATAACCTGTAAAATATAGACGTACTGCTAAATATTTACTAATGCCACGGCAATTTGTATGTGGCATCTGTTAGTGGGTGGGGTACATGAGATCGACAGCGAGTTTTTGTCTTCAGTGTTGATGCCAAAAAGCAGAAATACATGGTCAGAATAACAATTTTAGTGAATAGATATCAGAGAATTTTCAAAATATAGGGAAGGGCAATATGCACTTTGAAAAACATAGCGTATTTTTTTTGTTAAATGCTTCTTATCATTGTTAATGTATGATCCTAATGCCTATCTTTCTGCACTAATAAATAGATACTAATCGTGTAAATGTTTTATAGACATCAAAATGTTTCTTGCGACCACTAAAATGAGCAGCTCTCTGGCATTTTCATTTTGTAAAGTTATCTCACCAGAAGAAAAAGGTTGGAGACACCTGTTCTATGGGATGTAACTAAAACTCTTCTTCTTTTTCTGAGAATTCACACTTTGAACTCATCGACTGGTTTAATCCATCTGCTTCTCTCTCAGACCATAAGGGATGATGATAGAGAAATGACGCTCATGGCACAAAGAAGTTAAAGTGGAACAGAAAACTAAATCCACTTTTGCTACTTCACTGTGCATATGTTGTTCTAATAGCATTCTATCCTATTCTTTGCCAGCTTTTGTGCAAACTAGGTAAATTTATAGCTTTCTAGTCAAAAATGCCCAAATCTAGACATTCAGTGGCCTTTGCTATTTCCAGTAGTTTGTGACACTAAATCCACTTTTGCTACTTCACTGTGCGTATGTTGTTTTAATAGCGTTCTATCCTATTCTTTGCCAGCTTTAGTGCAAAAAAGGTAAATTTACAGATTTATAGTCAAAAATGACCAAATCTAGGCATTCAGTGGCATGTAAAATAAAATAAAAATAAATGGCAAGTGTGCAGATCATAATGTTATGTCTGTGTAAATTATATTCCCGTATTAACTGTGTTTTACTGCAGACAAAAACCTTAACCTTAGAATGTTGGATAGTAAAGACACTCCTCCAGTCTTGCAACTACAGTACCCAAATACATACTGTATATTGCATTTATTTGTGAAGTTAGTCATCAACATTATTCACTTGCTCTTTTGCCCATCACTGGCGTGTTGTACATAACGAAATTCTGTCTCTATCAATGCCTTTAAAAGCCCCACTTAAACTTTAGCCCATGTTTTCAGTTAAAACTTCACACTGCGGCTCGTATAATTGTGGTTTTGAGCAACTTGGCTATCGACTCGGCCCGTTTGAGAACAATGGGATCTGGTATTGACCGGACTCGGGGAACCTTGAGATCGATGCGGGCATTTGTGAAAAGAGGCGAAGAGAGGTGTAGAATATCCATTTACACATACATTCACAATAAAAAGCCCTATTGTAAAGTCATGATAATGAATGGCATTTTCTGTGACATTCTCGGCGCGTTGGGGTGACGTAGGTTTGCCTTCGACGGCTCTCATGTTGACGCACAACACTGTACCCCTTGTTCTGTTTTTCTTTATCCTGAGTTAATTAAAAGCAGGAGAATAAGTCATATTTACTGTAAGCGACAGATGTTTTGAGTAATATAGTGAAGTGGTTTGATGAGTAAATGCAGTAAAAGTCTAGCATGCGTTACTAATGAACTACTCGTGTGTTCAGGCCTGGAGCTGATTAACTTTAATAAAGAAAAGGTTGAATCTAGCAGGGGCATGATATGTATGGTTTGAGTTGGAGATAGTTTTAAACCATGGCGAGCAAAGTAAATTGCCTTAATATTGTACACCAGATTAGATATAATACAGTAATTATAAACAGGCCTTAATGCAGGGGAGAAATAAATATAAAATGGTACTTTTTGGTTTGCAACTACTCAAACAGTAATTCCTATTTGATTGTGATTAATTTTATAGCACTATTGGTCACAAAAGCCCAGCAACATTTTTCCCATAGAATTGCCAAGTTCTCCAAAACTATTTCAGCAAGTCTGGAAATGCATAATGTTCAGAAATATCAGTTCAAAAGGCACATGCACATTTTCTAGGGCAGTGTTCGCCACCTGCTTGTTACCATGGAGATGTTATTGTTTTACCTTGACTGTTTCAAAATATGACACTAAAAGTCTTGCATTTATTCAGTTCAATTTAATTATTGCTTAAAATAGTGCACTGAAAACATGCATTGTTAATGTGAGCAGGCGTAGATCTCACTCGGCCTGGTCGCCTGTCTCCATGGAAATAGATAATTTATTATGCAATACTCTGGAACATTCTCCATGGAGATGAACAAATGGCAGACCCTTTACCCCTAAACATTTTCAGACTTTATGAAATAACTTGTAGCACTTTTATAGAAGTTCTATCGAGTATGAAAAAGCGATTAATCAGGCTAGTTACAGTTTACAGGTTGAGTTTGTCCTCACCTGGTGCTCCTGCAAACCCTGTGAGCGGCGGGCTGCTTCTGCGGACTGAGTCCTCGGACCCTCTCCTCACTGTGACCCTCCGCACGTATCCAGGGGGTCCGGCCTCTCCGGTCTCCACCACGGGACGGACCGGAACCAAGGGCCTCACCGGAGACAGGGGCTGGAGTGGGTCGACTTGCTGCTGGGGAGTCAGAGGGTTGCCAGGTGCAATGGGCTTGTGGACTGTGGTTGGACGACCTGCCTGGGCGGGGCTCCGGGGAGGTTGCCTGGGGTTAGTCGGGGGGAGGATGAGAGGGATGTGGATGTGTTTGACTCCGTGGGTAGAGGTGGGAAAAGAGGACGGACGCTCCGGTCTTAACGTCATTCCTGGAAAAGAAAAAAGAAATGACGGTGATTCTTGAGGAAAGTTATAAGTCACATAAGAGTTTTTCATATATGGAAGGGTTTGAGGTGCAAATAGGGTATTATGGTAAAAATTAATTATGTTTTCCCCTCATACTGATTAATCTTTATTTTTTTATTCATTTTACTTTTTCTAAAAACATCATTTTTAACTTTTAATCACAAAACATTTCCCAAAATCTGAATTTGGCTTCAAACCACATGTTTATATTGATCTTGATCGAAATTCAAATCATTATCCGGCCCTAATTCCAAAGGATTTGCTTCTAAATTAAAATTAAATGGTTTAACTAAATTTAGTTAGAGAGGACAAAAAACACACATATCATTTTCTGTTTTCTGTCTTAAATTTCAATATCTAATCTATGTCAAAAGAGGTTTTACTTTTATTCCAAAATAACAGATTTATTTTGTGTGATTTTGAACTTTTCGGTAAGAATCTTTTTTTCAGTCAAGATTAATAAATAGAGGAGCCTGTGCAGATCATGTTGCCCTTTTACAACAAACAATCCAGACGCCTTAAATAAATAATGACATTTTGTTCAGAATTGACAGAACTACTAAAAGTTGAACAGATGTTTCCATACTCAGATATATGTTTGAGCAGAGTTTGGGGCCTAATTAAATGTTTTATTAACTCTGCTGTATTAATGTGGTGGTATTTTTGTCCACAAGCTTAACAACCTCTGGCTGAGAAAATGCAGTGCACTCACTTCTCTCTCTCTCCTCCTGTGAATTCTCACTAACTCTTTGTTCTTATCACCGTCCAAATTTGACTTCACTCGCGGCACACCTCTAAGCTTTTCTTTTTAGCAGTACAATCACATGCGCTGCACATCAGATCGGCTCTATATTTGAAACCAACACAATTGGCTGCTCCAGTGACGCCCTGAGGGAGCCAGACATGTGCTGGTGAGATGCTCTAACTCCTATGTCCTGAGGAGAAACCACCAAAATAATAATTATACTTCTTATATTGTCCCAGGTGTCAGCACCAGGTGTCCCCGTGTCACCTGTCATATTTAACACTTCATACTGAATAGTTCTGTTCCTGAATTGGGTTTGTGCTATTTTTAAAGCCACTGGGTACATTTAGACATGAGCAGCCAGGGCACATGTCCCAGTATTACAGTAATACTTCGAGGCAGGCAATTAAATAAAGGAAATGTTCACTTAATGCAGCTGGTGCTATAGTTACGCACAGGAAAGGGCTATATTATGTTATATGAGAACACTTGGGGCGGTGCGAGGAAAATTAGACATCTCCTCTTGTATAATGTATAATAACAGCTCTTGGAAATGTAGTAATAATCTTCTAAAGCAATAAGACAATCGAGAATAGTCTCATGTCCCTTCTCAGTCCAGGACCTCCCAAATAAGGCAAGACTTTATTGACCCCACATGATCTTTTTTTTTTTTATTTGTAGTTTATTTAGTTTTAAACATACAAAAATATATAACAAAAATGAACATGTCTGAGTGTCATTATACAATGTGTTCATTTTTATACGTTATCCATTTCTTCCATTTTCTGTCCATTTGTAGTTCTTTCAGTTGTCGCCTATGGGTCAATTTCTCCATTACAAAAATGTCTTCTATTGTATATGTCCATTGGTCTTCTGTCGGTACCTCCATTTCCTTCCATTTCCTTGTTATAAATTTTTTTGCAGCAATTAGCATAATTTTGACTAAATACTCATCAGATTTATAAACATTGCCATCTCCAAAATTGCATAAGTACAAAAGTTCTGGTTTAAATGAAATAGAATACCCAATCACTTTACAAATAATACAATGGACATTTTTCCAAAACCCAGAAATTTTCAGACATTTCCAGAAAATATGTGAATGGTCCACATCTAGCATTCCACACTCTGGCCAACATTCTTGGTGTAATTGAACCTGTTTACTAATTAATTTAGGTGTAATGAAGAACCGAATTCGATTTTTCCAGGCAAACTCCCTCCAAATTTGCGAATGATCCCCCCATGATCTTAAGCTAGTCTTGGTCATGACTATCTTAGCTGGATGATTTTACCTTTTTTTTAGTGCATGTTTTGGGTTGGTAAACTACAGGAATTCAAGAATTAGATGAATTTCAGAGCATTTGTAGAAGTCTTACTACATTTATCTTAACAATTAAAATAAACAGGAGCAAAATTTCCATTCTAAGATCCATTGCGATATATTGTGCAGATGGGACTCCAGACAAAAAATAAATCAAATAAATTAAATGAGAGCAAACATGAGAAACAAACAATATATAAGGACCGGCATTGTTGCAAAGGCTGTCTTGTATTTCTCTATTACTTTCATGGGAAGCTTCTCAAGAACAGTAGCAATAACATTTTATCACGTAGCATAAATAAAACGAGCCGATACACAACCCAAGAGCCTCTTCACAACCCTGTTTACATCCTCCTCGTAATCGACGCCTGAAATATTAACAATATTAAACAATAATGTAATCCAAAGTCGAGTGGTCTTAAAAATATTAAGTACTGAACCCTTTGCAAACGATTATGTATTTCTATATCAAGCAGCATGTCTTCCCTTTTACTGCCAGTAATACAGCTACTTCTAAGCCGCAAGTATAATAAAACGCGAATTAAAGCCAGCAATCATAGTGTTGTAGTGAGATAATCCGAAATATCTGCTTCATTTCCGCACAATGTCTCCTCTAGGATGCTGGCTGCTGAGTGCATATTTCCCATGAGCCTCTAGTTGGTGTCTCTCCGAGGGGGAAACCGCAAAGACCAGAAAAAAAATCCACACAAACAAGAAAAAGGGGCATGGAGCAAGAGAACGGCATGAGTTATGTCTCTTATAAATGTTACAAAGACACAGTGTAATGCAATAACCATCGTGGATCATTATGCAATAGATTCTGTGAAGTTCTCACCATTCTGTAATTGGGAAATGTTCAAAACTAGTGGGTCAGGAACTCAAAGAGGGTCCCTAAAATACTGCCTCAAGTTCACAATTTTGTTTAAATAATTGTATGTTATGAATAATGTTATATTTTGTGGAAATTTGTGCACCTTTAAGTAATATTATTAATGGAATGACTCATTTCTTGGCAGGAATTACGATATATTTCTTACTCTGTCCAAAGTTATAGCATTTTAACAATTAGCATTTGAGATATAACAGATCAGACAACAAAGTAAGAAACTAAAGTCCTCTCATCTCTCGTGTTATGATGCCAAAATCTCAAACTTACTAAAGAAAAGTCTCAATAATCAATACAAATCAATACCACAATGTGTTTAGACTAAAGCCGAACACTTTGGGAAAAGGATCTAATTGCAATGTTTCTGACAAGCATTGTGATTGTAATTAAAGGAAAGGATTTTGTTCAAAGTTCCCATTTTAAACACGTCCAGAAGAATTGGCAAATAGGCCTTGGAACTGACAAACAAGAAGCATGTGTGTTTCAGAACATGTTTGTAGAAATCTAAACTACAGGCTTAGCAGTTTTTGTGCAGAAAAAGAGAAGACGTATTGTTGTTTATGGAGGGAATTATAGGACTTCAAACATCACAGCCTTTGTGATTTGCTAATTATGTCCGTTCAAATTGTGCACAGAATCCCTCAGTCTTCCAGGTACAATCCAGAAATTCAAACTGTCAACTGGACAAAGTTTTGTTTTGTTCTTTTGGTATTTGTTTTTGGTCAAATACGTTTTGTAGCTCATCCAAGTTGCTTCTTCAGTTTTGATCAGACACTGGTGGACACTGAAACTAACACACCGATTTCTTTACAGTTTCTATTTGTTAGTTTGTTAGTCTATTGAGCTGCAGTGCATTAAGTGTGGGGTCATACTGGCATAATCATGATGACACCTCTGCACCTGACCTTGCTATCATTATTGTTTTATAAGTTTTGATTTAGGTCTGAGGATGGAGTTGTAAATGGGAGATAGATGATGCCTGAGCCTCCATTTCTGTTCAAGGATGTATTGTCTTTCCTAACAAAAATAACCTCTTTAACTTCCCTCTCAAACCATTTCTTTTCACTGACTAAGATCTGTGCTTCACTATCTCCAAAGAAGTGGCTTGTGGCTTTTAGGTGGAGGTGCACAGCCGACTGAGGTCCACTGTTGCTCTCTCATCTGTGTTGGTACATCTTGTGAAGTGGCTGTTTTGTTTCTCCAGTGTAACACTCACTGCACTGAATGGAGTAGATGGATGAATGATGGATCGGATATCAGTTCCAAGATATCTTTTAAGTTGATATCTCATTTTGGTTTATACATTGGCGTAATAAGATGATTTACTGACCAACTTTGGCCCAAAACACGTCGCATTATCAAACTTGTATTTTTCTGTCTCTTCCATGTTAGATACTTAAAGCAAAAATATCTGCACCAGTATTGGAACAGAAAAATTCAGCTAAATCAGTGCATCCCTAGATTTGATACAACACAATATCTATGTATAAATGAGAATACAAGCATTTTTTACCCAAGCCTCTTGCAACAATAGCTCCGAGACTTTGTGTGGATACAAAACATGTCAACATAATCCAACCAGAACATTTAATTTGTCTGTCTTGTTATAGCGAGACTCTAACTCACTATACAATTGTTTCTAGGAAGCAAATTGAAATGGGGCGGGGGTCCTTCTTGATCTGGCAGCGTTTGGTGTTGAAACCCATCAGGGCATATTGCAGCAGACAGAGCGGTCGTGCAATGGAAAAATGGTGTCAAAGGGGCAAGGGGAGAGGTGCGGTGGCTACACGCTCACACACCAAAAAGCTTCAATTCGTGACATACATTTTTCATTCCCTCTGCTTTCCCCGCTGTCTCTCCACCCCGTTTTCCTGTTCGGCTGTTATTGATGGGCAAGTACGGAGCCCTGTGGTACATTTCAGAACTGCCTTTGTGTCCTATGAAGACTTCCATATGGCAACACCTCAGTTTTCTCATGAGAAGAACAGTTAAAGTGTGTTTAACATGTTTTCATTCCTTGTCTTGGTGGGATTGCACCGGTGGGGAATATTTATCTTACAAGTTGTTGTGTACAGTTTCGTATTATGCCTTTGTGTATTTATGGTGGATTGTCGCATGGGAGTGAGGACGACGTAGGGAGGAGTTTGCAGAATTTGAGTGAGGAGAGTTTGAATGGGGCCCAGGAGAGATCGCTAAATTACTAAAACATGCATGGATGACATTTAAAATCTCTTCAGCCATGATTTTGATGAAAAGGAACAGAAAATGCAAATGCTCTTTTCTTCTCTAAACCTGAAAACTCTGTTCCACCTTGTGATGTCATGCGGTAATACAGGAAGTGCGCCACTGTGTTTTTAAACTCCACACATATTTGGATGATTTCAGCTCTCGAATTTCCTACCTCTATTATACAAAAGCTAAAAGGAGCTGTTAACTTGAAAACTATTGCTTTTTGAGCTAGGAGCTGTTAACTTGAAAACTATTGCATTTTGAGCTTGGGAGATCTAGACAGACTAATAATTAAGGATTTCTCAAACATGTGTGACTGAAACAAAGCACAACCCAAGGTATGTTTGTGATTTGGTAACATCATTCTAAAGGCTGCCACAAACTACAGGATTTTTAGGTCTTAAAATGACAAAAAGCAAGCGCCAGAGACACGATGAGAGTCTTATTTTAAACTTTAGGTCTGAGGATTGAGTTGTAAATGGGAGATAGATGGTGTCTGAGGCCTCCATTTCTGTTCAAGGATGTATTGTCTTTCCTAACAAAAATAACCTCTTTAACTTCCCTCTCAAACCAATTCTTTTCACTGGCTAATATCTGTACTTCATTATCCTCAAGGGAGTGTCCCGTGGCTTTTAGGTGGAGGTGCACAGCAGACTGAGGTCCGCTGTTGCGCTCTCGTCTGTGTTGGTACATCGTCTCCAGTGTAAGGCTTACTGCAATCGGAACAGAGCATTTTGAGCTTGTAGACAGACTAAAAATAAAGAATTACTCAAACATGTGTGACTGAAACAAAGCACAAGCCCAGGTATGGTTGTGATTTGGTAACATCATTCCAAAGGCTGCCACAAACTACAGGATTTTTAGGTCTTAAAATGACAAAAAGCGAGCACCAGAGACACGATGAGAGTCTTATTTTAAATCTGTGATCGCAAAGACTGCAGCAGGATATGGCTGCAGACCACAAGCTAAAAGTGACCTTGTGTCTGCTGTTCCCTGTTGAGAGTAAAATCATTCACTTTAAGACTCTTAAGTGTTCAAAAGATCAGAGCTTTGTACTTCCAGTTTAGATCCGATTCAAAGCTGAGTTATTATTATTTGAGTAATGTGGTGCAATACTTCAGATGCATGATGTTCATCTGCAGCAGCGTGGATGTTTACAGACACATGTGAGGAACTGCTCTTGCCTTTTTACTTTTAAAGAACGCCTCAAACAAAGGATGAGTAATAAAGTCTTCTGATTATTTTCATTATTTCAGTTTGTACTCCATCTGCTTTGTTTTATCGGCTGTTATTGCGGCGTTGCTGATATTTCGTGGTTACGGTCTGACAGAACAGCTCAGAATCACACATGACGAGTGCAGCATCCTCAAAATCGTGCATGAAGGCACAAAGTCGGGTCACACCTCCATGAAATCGGGGAAAAGTAAATCGCAGCGTAAATCCAGCTAATTTTCCTGTAGTGTTTGGCAGCCTTAAGCATTTTCCATTAATCCATTTTGTATAAGATAAGATAAGATAAGATTTGCCTTTATTAGTCCCACAGTGAGGAAATTTCACTGTTGCAATAAAACATGCAATAAAACAAGATATAAATAATGGCTTAAAAATATTTCGACACCTTTCTAAAATAATCGCATAAGTCTTTTTTTCTTTTTCTTTTTTTCAGGTTTTTTTTTTTCTTTTTTTTTTTTCAGGTTTTTTCTTTTTTTCAGGTTTTTCTCTTTTTTTTCTTTTTTTTCCCTTTTTTTCAGTTTTTTTCAGGTTTTTCAGGTTAGGCAATTATTTTAGGAAGGTGGCAATTTTAAGAATAGAAAAATAAATAAATAAATAGACTCTATTATGTACAATAAAAGTAACAGTGCAGTAATATGGGACCTTTAAAGGATTAATAACGCAAGATTTGTAGTAATAAAATACTTACTATCCTCATGTCACTTTTAATCCAACCTGTTTAAATGAAAACCACTTTAAATTCAAACTTTCCAGAAATCTGCCTAAATATATTCAGCGTGTGCGTGGTTTTGTGTCCAACCTCTCTCCTTTTTTTCCAACTTCAAAACGCCTTTCATGTTTTGTTGTTTTTGAGTGCGCGCCCTCATCATGGCACCGGCTAATCTCCCCAGACGCTTCACAGATAGACAGCTAACGTGATCAATTGTCGACCATCGATCCGTGAAATCAAAGCATCTACCCAGTTTACCCGTAGCCCTTTTTATAGCTCGCTCTAGAGAACGGGAAAGTCCTGCAACGTCCGTACAGCGGGGACGCATAAAGGCTAAAATAATAAGAAAAACAAAGGAGGGATTCAGCAGAAGCAAAGTGATACACAGCAAATCTTTATGAGTGGGCAGAAAGTTGACTAATAAACTTGAATATAGTTTTGCACATGCCTAAAATACACTCAGGCTATTTTGAAATAAGATTAGGCGTGGATTAATATAGCAAGGATATTAACAGGAAGTAAACAGGGATGCAATGCTCAAGGGGCAGTAACGTACTTCATGTATCCGTATATATAAAATATGGATTAAACAAGAATTGTTATTAAGGAAACCTTGCCTTGGGGCGGTACAATGTGAAACTTGTACAATGCGATTGCTTAAAGGTCTTATATTAGGCACCATTCATATTTTTTAACTAGTTTTGTTCTGTAATTTCATGTCTCGCACTTTACTGTGGAACATTCCAGGCAAAGCGTAACATCTCCATGGAGACGAGTAGGTAGACGAGCCCTATTCTGGGAAAATCTGAACCCATTGACCCACTTTTGGAGTCAACTGGCTAAAGATGGCATTTTTTCCCAAAACGTAACCAAATTATTTGTTCCTAAACCTAACCGTAATGTTAACCTGATGTGAAATAATGTAATGTAAAATCTTTCCAGCGTTTCTATTGTGGAAGAAAAAGAGAAAAGGACAGAATTAACTTGTTTTAATTTGTATTACACTAATTTCTGATGTTATAATGTTGTTTCCTTATGTGTTTTGTTTCATTCACACATGTCTAACACTCAGACCTCCATATTTAGGTTGATTTCTTCTCCCCAACGGAAAAAACTTTGCTCATCTTCACTTCAGCCTTCGAGTTCTCTATTGAAGTAAAGGTAAAAGTTCGGTGTTAACTTGAAAACTATCACTCCATGACATCACAGGCTGGAACAGAGTATTTTGAGGTTGGAAATGTAGATAAACTAATACCAGGATTACTTAAATTTGAATGAAACATGTAGGATTCATTTTGTGCAATATAGGAGCTTTAAGTTCATCCAGTGCATCAATATGTAAAGACATTATTTAACACAAGCAGAGTTTAAAGAAAATTTGTGAAAAACGTCTCATGAAAGCATTGACAACCTTGTTTACCAAATACTTTTACAGCACAAACTTGCCTCTAATAAAGTCAATAGGAAGTTCCCCTGCCAAAAGCCACGACAAAATGCCAAAAAACTCCACTGCTGATCAGATATGACAATTATTCCCCAAAATCCATCACTGCAAAAAGAGTAAAAACTACAACCAGATGCCATCTAAATAATTAAACACCAACTTCCACCCTGTCATGCAATATTTATATATATACATAAAGAAAACATTGAATATATGAGGTAAAATGTGTGGAATTATGTAGCAAATTATTTAATTATTTATTTTTTTCTTACTACTTTCTACATTTAGATACATAGAGAAGACATTAAATATATTTAGCAAGATTTATGGAATTATTTAGTAATGAAAAAAGTTAAGTTACTCCACAAAATATTTTTCGATAAAGCAAAAAGAGGGGTAATTTTAGGATTTGGTTATAGAATACATATAACAAATAGTTATTTTATTTGAGTTATTTTATTTTTTCATCTTACTTCATATATCTGATGTCTTCTTTACTAAATAACTCCATATATCTTGCTTAATATATCTAATGTATTCCATATGTGTCTTATATATAAAAAGTAGTAACAAAACAATGAACAAGTGTGTCGAAACTTTTGACTGAGTGCGGATTAGCGGATCTAAAGACGCTGCAAAACAATATCACTTTCACTTTGTTTCAGCAGTCTTGAACCTTTAAACCACACAACTCCCCACTGGCACAAGACAAAATACTAAATAAGAACGAAGGCCAAAACCCCCAGTGTTCTGCAGCTGTTGTTGGTAAAATCCTGCCAACGACACAGTGCAAAACCAAGTCACACTATTCTGTTTAGCGCGGTTGAGTAAGGACACAGCTATTCTTGTGTCACGTCTTATTACAAAAGTTCTTCTGTTTCCCGCATCCTCAGGGTTTGCATATGACTGTCTGGAGAATAACAGAAGATATCGCTCAGACAGATCCACATAGACTTTTATAACATTTACATTTTTCAAAGAGAGAGAAAAGAGTATAGGTTTTCAAAGAGGCAAAGATCTTGGGGATTACCTTAAAACTACGCAGAGGTTAAATAAAAGCGTTTAATATAACAAAGATTTTCTTACACTACCTCTTTGTATTCATATAGAAACTTCTTGGTGCTATTTTATAACAACTACACCGTCATTTATGCCGCTTTTTGTCTCCATTTGTATATTGCTTGGAAAGTTTAATAGTACAGCATTAAATATATATCTTACAGCTGGCAGAAGTTACTACTACTTTTAATACAGCATGAACAAAAACGTATTTCAGAATAAACACATTAGAATGTTTATTTGTTCGTGCTTTATTAAAATTGTAGTTATTAGAACCGACTGTGTTACCAACTTCTTAACTTTTTTGTGCTACACTTAGATTAGATTAGATAATTAA